>PYHX02000494.1:23278673-23302208 GCA_004302925.2 Cochliomyia hominivorax
TTTTTATTCGAATATGGCCCGATATTTGTTTAAAAAATACAATATATTAAAGACAGTGATCTGGGGTTTATCTTTTATCGTTGCTTTTGTTTGTTCCAGGAAATTTAACAAAAAATCTTACGTTCCTTGGTAATAAATTAGAATTTCTGCCAAACTGTGTAATATCCTGCAGACATATGATTCTGATATTTTGAAATTCTCTAGTTCGTATATAAATTATTCCAGATTTTATTAAAATACTTTAATTTTAAGTAAGTGAACAAATAACTCTATTACAGGTAGTCCTAATTTGAAGCTGAAATTATGAAATTGTTTTCTCATATGGAAGTTATAGAAGAATTTGAATTGAAGTTCTTAAAGTTATTTTAGGCGAATTCCATTGAAATGCTAATTTAAGTGTTCAAAATTCTAGAAGAATTATAAATCAGTTTAAGTGAAACAGTTAGAAATCTTATAAGATAAAGTCCTTAAATGGAACTTATAGACAAATATAGTTCGATATCCATCAAATCAGTAACATATATTAAAGACTGTTATAAATTTTATTGTAACGATTTTTCAATAAAATTGGCTCATATTTATAAGTTTAAATCTGTTTCCGGGAAAGGGCCTATATGGGAGCTATAGCAAAACATGGACCGATATTCTTAAACTTAATTAAGTGTAATAAAAACAGTACCAAAAAATTATTTGTGCCGAATTTCAATAATTTGGTATGTACTAAAAAGGTCACTTCCCGTTATCCGGGAAGTAACCTTATATTAGAGCTATAGCATAATATAGACTCATGGTGGTCGAATTATTAACATATATTCAAGACAGTTAAAAAAATTATTGTGTCAAATTCCAATCTAATTGGTCTATATTTTAAGATTAACTCCGTTTTCCAGGAAGAGACCTTATATGAGAGCTATAGCAAAATATTTATATAGTTACATACAGTTATACAAATAGTTCTACCGAAATTCCAATAAAATTCATCTATATTAAATACATTTATAATCTCAAAACCGTTTTTCGGTTAGAGAACTTATATGGGGGCTCAGAAATTATGGAGCGATATTGGTCTAATCAATAGCATATATTCGGAAAGTTTTTTTTAGGTTGATTTTTGTATCAAAGTAAAGATATATGACAGATTTGTACTTTATGAATTTTATACATTTTCCGAGAAGTTGCCCTTTGTGGAGCCATATCAAAACATGGACAGATATTTCTTTAAATCAGTTATAAAAATAATTGTGCCAAATATCAAAGTTGGTTATATTTAAGAGTTTTATAAATTGAAAAATAATTTCCGGGAAAGGACCTTATGGAATTCGTCGTATAAATAATAGAAAAATTAGCATGTCAAAATGGAATGGAATTGGTCCAATAAGCTTTCGGGAAGCTGAATGTGGCAAATTTAAAAAAAAATGTATCTAAAATTTCGAATTTTGGCACACCAATTTTGGGGTGTATCAAAATTTAGCGTATTGTTACCCGATAACAGTATTTCGACTGATTCTATTTTGTTGCTTTTAGGTACGATAATGAAGTACAGTTGATGTATTTAATTAGTTTTTCTTGCAAATTCCAGAAAAGGTTTTCTTTTGTATTTAGAAGTTTTTTTTTAGATATCGGTTCATATTTTGTTGTTATTAAACCGATAGAGCTGGTTTTATATAGGAGTTTGTTTAAGACAATAACAAACAATGTGACAGTGTTGCATTGAATTCGGAAAATTACTCTAAACATGAGAATGTTTCTAACAGACAGACGGATGTAGCTAAATCGATTCAGATTTTTGATTCGATGCAAGAATATAGTTTATGGGATCTTAGATGATTCCTTCTTGAAACTGCAAAGTTAATATACCTTCATTATCTGTTGTGTTGGTGGAAGATAAACAAATTCTTATCTTTTTTAATGTTTTTAAAAAAACGTCGGAAATTATTACTCTTCTTAATTTTTGAATACCAAGACAAGCTCGTGATCTTGTAAAAAAATGAAAAAGGAGTTAATATAAAAGGGATATTTGTTTAGACACAAAAAATAGCCTTTAAATCCGGTAAATCAGTTTTCAGAACTACAAATCTCAACCTAAAAGCTTGAATACACTATATTCACTATTACTGTATTCAAAAAAATGACATTTTCAGAAAACCGGTTTTCGAGTTATTCGGTAAATGGGATAGTCATAAAAACCGGTTTCGAATACGGTTTAATGTAAAAGAACGGCTAACCGGTTTTTGTTTGATTATTAAAAAAATATATAATAAAATATTATTTAATAGAAATTTAGAGTTTAACGATATATCTATGTCTATACCGAGTAATGACCTCTATATGGAATGGAGTTGAAATAATGGTTCCATCGTAATAAAAATTTAAATTCATTATTGTTCTTTTACAGAAATGTTATATTTAATTTCTTTATATATCTAAATTATAGGTCTATATCTGGCGAATATTATTCGATTCAGAATATAATGTCTAATATGCGAACTGTACATTACACGTACAACACATGGAATAAAAAATTGAATATATTCTCAGTCATGGCCGAATAAACAAAAATGAAACTGATTATTTTAGAAAAATGCTTAAAAGTGTATTCCATTAAAAACCGGTTAACCGACTGAAGAAATAAAAATTATTCGAAACTGAATGGTTTTCTGATGTGCAAAAAAACTGGTTAACCGGCTTCCGGTTTCGGTATATGCACTATATAATATAGAATATCGTTAACTGCATACTTAGGTCTTCAGGTAATATACTACGAGGTGCGTCGTATAAATTTAGATAAAAAAATACTATAAGACATTCAGTTCCCGCTTTTTAACGGTTTTTGCATTAAATGACGCGATAAGTTAATGAGGCATTTCAAGATGATACTTAAGACTTTAGAATTATTATAAACATAATTCAACATTTCAGTTCACGCAAAAAGTTTAAATTTTTATTTAGAACAGTGAATATTAAATTTCACTGCTTTAAATTTATTCACTTACATTAAAAAGTGTTTGTAAGCAAATAAGAAGTTATAGTCGGTTAAGTACGACCATTTATACTCTACACCAAATTGTTAAATATAAATGAGAGCTACGAAAATTTAATTAACAACCCTCGTACATTTTTTCTAATGTGTACTTAAGAAGTGCAGTTTTTTTAGTGTGAGCAATTTATGCGTTTTAAAAGAATTTTTCGGAGACATTATGTTGCGACCCTCGTACAATTGTTAACATCGATTTCTACTTATGTTTTTAAATTCAGTAAATAATACCAATGTCTATGTGAGATTTAAACCCTTCAAAGTGATTTTTGGAAGAATGGTTTTATGGAACCTGTAAGAAATAACGAACCGATTTTCGTATATTTTGGCATATCGCTTACGATGACAACATAACTTATTTGTGTCCAATTTCATTAAAATCACCTTATCTTTTGGACTCTTAGAACTTTTCCATTCCGGAAGGAATACTTGTATGGGGAGGTGTTGAAATGGATCCATCATGACTAATTTCATAAACATACCAAAGCGCAAACAAATTATACCCCAACCATCTGTAGGGTAGGAAAGGTTATAAAAAAAATCTCACATGAACACATTAGTTCATGGTTTAGTGTAATCTCATCTTATTAAAATGTTTCATTAAAACGTATATTTTTTGCAGCGCTACAAACTTGTAAGGAGTGTCACATCGTGTTACGTGAGTTATTGTCAATTCTCTTGACAATATTGCAGCGCTCTAATGTAAAGCTTTTACAATTTTTTAATGTCATCATATAAAACTTAAACACCTCATATTACAAAATTTTCTTACAAACTATTCTGAAACTTCCTAGGAAATAGAACCTCTTAATACCAAACGTGTGCACTTAAGATGAGAGTGGAAGAAAAAAAAACATAAGAAATTCTTCTCAAGTTTTGTTTGTATTGCACCATCCTCTTGACAAGTTGTAGGTTATTCACCAGGTACGACAACAATATCATAACCAGAACAACAGCAACGACAATAACAATAAACAACAGCTACAACAAATTGTCTTTTATAATGTTACATGAATATCAATGACTTGAAAATAACATTGACATGAATATCATGACATAACCCCATGGTTACACTTAATGCACATAAATACACTCTTATATATTGGAGCCCTGATATTTACACACACATACTTATATATGAGAGTATACACACTCATAGATAAACATATCTATAATTTATTACACCTCATACTATTGGCATCATTAAAAGACTGTCAGTTTTAACTTCTTCTGGTTCTTTCATCTTTGGACTTTTCTTCCAGCGGAAAATATAAAAGAGAGAAGAAAATAAAATTTATAGAAGAACTTTTTTATTTAACCACAAAATAAACATCAGAAATATAAAAATAATATTAAACGAAATTTGAAGACTTGTGCTAAATAGACTCCTAAACTCAGTTAATGATTAAACTTAAAACAAATGATATTGACAACAATAACAATACATCTTATTGTGTGCAGTTTATATTAACACTCTGCACAGTGTTTTAGATGGAAAATGAAATTTGAAAAAAATGAATTTCAAACTTCTCATACTGTCCTTAAATCATAAAGTGTAAAAAGTTTCCGTATGGCCTCACAAAAATGCCTAAATCACTCACTTTTTCTCACCAAAATGTATTTTTATATGAAAAACTTCAATTGCTTATATCTTGAAAACCAAGGGGGTTTTGAGCAAAATAAGCTTGATTTGGAATGACTCACTTTTCTTAACAAAATTGATGTCTAATGTGGAAAATTAAATTACTTATATCTTGTAAACTTAATTTTTTTAATCACTAACTGATCTTCTATGAAACATTTTTATTTGCTTATATCTTGGAAACTAAGTTTTTTTTAAGCAAAATTAGCTTGTTTTGGAATCACTTTCTAAAATTTGTGTTTTTACACTAAAAACTTAAATTGTTTATATCTAGAAAACTAAGGGATTTTGAGCAAATTAAGCTTATTTTGGAATCACTCGCACTTCTCACTAAAAATTTTGATAGTATTTTGTATTGGCCCTTGTGCCAAATTTTCAAAAAAAATTTATAAACTTGAAAACCTCAACCGGGAAGATGACTATATGGGAGCTTTATCCAAATATGAACCAATATTTATCAAATTAGTAATATATATTCAAGATAATTGTAGAATTCATTGTGGGCATTTCAAGAGAATCGGTTCAAATTTATAGTCTTATAAACTCAAAACCATTCTCCGGGAAGGAGAATGGTTTTGAGTTATAACAAAATACGGGAGTTATAACAAAATACGGACCGATACTTTTAAGAGTTTTATAAGCTTTAAACCACATTCCTAGAAGGAGTCTTTATATGAAAGCGAGAGTTAAATAATGGTCCACCATAATATGGTTAAGTCAAGTGTATTATATCAGAGCAAATATGTATGGCAAATTATAAAAAAAAACTTCAATGTTGTGACGTCTATGACACTGTGTTTTTGGGGTGTATCAAAGTTTTGCATATAACTTCCTTTAATTATTCGATTTTGATGATTTTTTGTGTGATCACTGCTTGTTGAAAACTACAGAAGTTTTTTCTGTGAGGTTGTCTCAGATATCTGTCTATAACTTTCTTGCTAATGGACCAGTATGGCATGGCTGTTTTTAAATTGATTAGGACACAAACAATTACTGAATTCGGAAAATTATTTAAGGCTTGAAAATGTTTCCAAGAGATATACAGATTTTCATAGTTAAATAAACTATAAATCTTAAATGATTTCTTCCTGGCGTTACACACAGAATTACAAAGTTACCACGCCCCTAAAGGAGGTGGATGGTAAAAAAAATATATTTTATATTAATTAATTAATTAATTAATTAATTAATTAATTAATTAATTAATCATTTTTTATCTCAAACGAATCGAGTAGTGGTCCAAATATTGGTTGAAAGGAATGAAAGGTTATGGGCCAAAGCTCGTAGAATTTCATTTTATTATTTTTGAGGTATTTTTCGGAAAGTGGGGGTTATATAGGGCCTGTAACCGTTATATCAAATATTATTACAATATTTTTGAGATTTATGGCCTTTAATAGAGCTGGAACTTGGATTGTTTTGGTCCGATCATATTGAATTTTGGTATGTAAATTTGGAAAAAATTACACAGTGTCCCAAAGTTTGTCACCTTGGGTCATTGATATATTTTAAATGATCCAGATTCCTTGTATCTAAACCGATTTTAAGGAGCTTTATATGGGTGGATTTCGCTGGTACAGACCGTTATGAACGATTTTGGCGAAGTTTTTTCGAAAGGTTCGCAAAGTCCAAACTCCAAACTCGCCTACACTTCCTCTAACACTATGTGAAATTTCATTGAAATCGGAAGTTACAGATTCCATTCGGTTGTTACAGATTCCAGATTCCCATTTCATTTTTCATTTCCATTTCATTGTGCATCATCCATATTTCCTTCAGATACATCTATACTCACATACATATGTATGTGTGTGTACTTGTGCAACAAAAGTTTCTTACCTACCACACATTGTTGCAAATAATCATTAACAATGTGGTCGTCGTTGTCGTTGTTGTTATTGCCACTATTTTTTTTGGTGTCATAAAAATAGCGAAAAGTATCTTTTTTGCAGAACTTTGTTGTTCTTGTTGTTTTTGCGTTTTCTTATTAATGTGCGAGCAAATGCTCATTTGACTTCATGTATCTTTTTTCACAAAAAAATGTCATTAAGTTTGACATTTATTTAAAATTTTCACTACCCACTTAAGAATTACAACAATTTATATTCATTCAAATGTTAACAACTTAGCGCAGAGATATTTGTGTGTGTGTGAGTGTGTGTACATTTACTGTATGGATATAAATGAGTTTGTTGGTATGTAAAATAACGAAATATTTTTACAAATTTTAATTGTTATAAATTATTCTTTTTGATAAAATTTTGGAAAGTTTTGAAAAAATATGTTATGGATCAAAATATGGACTAAGGAGTGAGATCGACAAATTCTTAACATACATATATATTAATGAAAACAGCACCATTAAACTTAAAGTTTTAATTTTTTATTTGATTGAAATTATTGTTACAATTTACAAAAAAAATATTTCTATAGTTTTATTCACTAGTTATGAACTTTAGAATCTTCTGCGGAAAACCTTCCATTAACGTCATTATAGTGCTTTCTGTCAGGTGCCTCTACCTTTAAAATCTACCACACTTTTGAACACCTTATTTGTGCTCCTTAATTCTCTTTTAACAAGAGATTTGCCTCTCTTGGTACAAATTCCACATTATTGTTCTTGGACCTCTCAAGGGCTTGTTTACCATAGTGAATTTCAAGTCAGGAAAAACAAAAGTGGACACAAGTTTTAAAAATGGAAGCACACTTTTTTTTTTTAACATTCCTTAATGTAATTTTCGGTATTTATAGAGTCTTTGCCGCAACTTGTCATGCCAAGAACTTTTTGGCTTTTGGGCCCTAAAATGTTCTTCAATATTTTCTAGAGCATCAATAACATATTTATTTTTGACCCGGAAGTTGCAAAAAATTGTCCAGTACAAAAATATATTTTTTTAAACTTCCATTCCGTGCTTTAGCACGTTCCAGTTGGGAAAATTTTGAGCCCGATGTTGAGAACTGCATTGAATTAAAAAGTCCGAGCACTGAGCTAACTGAGAAAATGCTTTCTATTTTTTAGAAACACCATGATGGTCCACATGATCCTTCTACCTGAATCAAGTTTTCTATCAACGACCAAGTTCTTTCAGTTCTGTTTGATAATACTGGAAACAATTTGACGGCAGATCTTTGAAAGCTAAGAGAACTTTTTGAAAAACCAAGTCTGGTTTTGTTAAAAATATTTAATAACTTTAATACTCACTTTCTGCTGGTCCCTCATTTTAATCAGATTTGACATTTAACAATATAACTGTCATGTTTTACAAAGGTAACTTGATCAAAAAAATTAAATAATATTTTTGTAAAAAGTTTCAATGAAAAACTTATGTTCTGAATTTTTCTATCTCAGTCCTTATAAGCAGTATTTAATCTATTGTCGACATTCGGTGAGACCATATGGAGGTTTACACGTCATATGAATCTCATATTATATTCCTTTATTTTGTTTAATCTTACAAAATTCTCATCATCTTTTTTAAGCGTCAATATCAAATAATAACACTCAAATGTAAATTATCTTCCAAAAACCATTGTTGTAAGTTTATGTCATACTTCCTTAATGTTTTGTTATGATTGGAAGCCATACTTCTTCCTAAGTTGTTATACCTTCAATTTGGAAAAGTGTGAATTTTCATGTTAAAAAAACGGTAATTTAAGTAAAATAATTGGAGCAAGTAATTTTATTCCGAAAAGTTTTTTTGCGTAATCATATTAAGCAGTCAGTATGAATATGAAATATGATTAGTCAGTTAAAACCGACTATATAATACCGAACACCATAATGCACTCATGAATTAAAAAAATTATAGTGCTCTATCCGCACTATAAGATTTTCGACTAGAGCATGGGGAGTAGGATTAACAAACGAAACCTTTATTATCGCATATCTCTGAAACCTTTAAGATAATTTCTTTAAAGGTTTCGCATATCCCTGAACATGTTAAAGGAGATTTAATGAAATGTGGCGCGTGGATAAGGCAATAATAGCAAAATTTTACAGACTACGTAATTTTGATAAAGGACATGGTAGAGTGATGTCCCATCACAAGCGGAAAGTTTAAAAAGTTCCTATAATTAATACCAATTTCATCATTGTAGAGTGTATTAAAGTTCGGTATAACCAAATTACTTTATTACCGGTTACCCTTGTTTAGTTAAGTATTCTTAAATAGTGGGCATAATATAATTTACGATATTTTTACCAACTAAACTTCTTAGGAATAAAACAAATACTCAGGCCTTATTTCATTGAGCTCTGTCAAGTATTGTGGATATAAACATACCAACAACAGACACACAGATAGAGCTTAATTGTCTCAGATTATAGGAATAAACAATATGGATTCATTAAATGAGTTATGATTAAAAAAAATCAACAACTTTTTAGCGTAACAGACGGAATGGCAAAGAGAAGGTTTATTGACCCATTTCATCACCACCAAAAGTGATGGTGGGTATAAAAGTTATACATTCTTTTTGTTGAGTTCTCAAAACGGAAAGCTTGATTATCCTTAGTAAATGGTCCCATATGTAGGGTGAACACCTCATATGTAAGGTGAACAATCGTTTGTACCGGATAAAATAAATACAGAGTGATAATTTATGTGTAAAAAGTAAATTGATTAAAACAGTTCCTCATTATAAATTCATTTTTAACCCACTCTTAAACCGGCACTTGTTTGATTTTTTCTTAGCATGAAAAGTGTGACAAATTTCAAAATCACCGATCCACATTTGGATATAGCTCTTATATAGGACTTCTTCCGATAATAGAGATTTAAGTTTATAAAACCTTTAATATTCAAATGTTGTAATGAAATACAGTACTTTTAGCTTTCACACGTTAACAGTATTTGTGAGGAATTTAAAGAATATAGGACATTGTTTGACCGTATGTCTTGGCTTTCCTGGAATCCGGTTTATAGTGGATTAAACAAAAAATTATGTTTCTAATGTATTATTTTCCATTCGCGATCATATTTTGATATCCATCACCACTACATGTGGTGAAGATAGCAGCGCCAAGAAGGAATCATCTAAGATTCCATTAAGTATGTATATATTTTTGTATCAAATCAATATCTGAGCTGATTATTAACTTTCTCATGCCCGGAATAATTATCAGAAAACAATTCTAAGCAGTTTTCTATTGAAAAGCAATTGAATCGTTGTATTACCATAATAATTATAGACCGATATCTGAGACAACCTCAAAATAGCGTTTCAAACAAATAATCATCAGAATCAGATATATGTTTACATACTGTTATGATATGAAAAATTTTGTTAAACCCCAAATCAGTCTGTAATATATATGCAAGTCAGACGATGTTTTGGATAAATGTACAGTTATCTAAATCGGCTGAGAAAAAGGCCTTGAATATATTGACACTCTATAAGTTAAATCCAACTTCTTACAGTCGTATAGGGTACATTTAATATTGGTTTAGGGGCAATGAAACTTATTAAATACTCTCTCTCTCTCTCTCTCTTACTGAGCAGTAACAGTCTACAATTACACTCATAAACCATTCGCCATAATGATAATTTGTTTTTCAAAAAATCTCATTTTACTACATTTTCCCTCAAATTTATATCGAAAGGTATTTAAAAATCCATTAAAGCTGCTCCAGCAAGTATTTAATGGATAAAGTTTTTCTCAACAATTATTAGTATTTCAGAAAGTGGGAGGAGGAATCTAAAGGTTTGACAAGGAAAATAATATAGACACGTGTATATCGTTCTTTTCCAGAACATATATACGTACATATGTATATGTGTAGATGTCTGTCTGCCAATTTAAGTACATATGACAGTAATAAATTATTAAAGGTTTTCGTTTTTCGCTTTTTCTAACAAAATTTTCGTAAAAGCTTTTAATAGCTGTTATTATGGAAATTTAAGCAAAAACGATTACAACAAAATTACATAATGTTGAAAACAGTTAATGGAGTTTTATGCAACACAACAATTTGTAATATCGTGTTTCTTTAATGAGAAAATAGAAGTTTTCGAAAAAAGTTTATTTTTTTGAGGATATGAAAAGGGAATTGATTAAAGTGGTTTTTAAATTATTGACAGGTTGACAAGTTGAACACATGAGAAGTAATAACGCTTAACATGGAAGTATTAATTCTCTTACATTTATATAGGTCCTGTCATAATAACAAATTTTGTATTGTGGGTCTACAATTGTCTTCACTTATTATGAAATCGTTTCAGAATTTTTCAATTTTTGATCTCTAATTTCTATACAAGCCATTGGAAAACAACTGATTTAAATCTACAAAATCCTAAACCTCGAGTCATAAAATATAGTAAACAATCCATCTTCGTTGTGGTTAACGGTTAAAAAAATATATGAACTAATGTTATTAGTAAAGACCTACAGCAATCACGAGAGCTCTTATTGTTTAAGAGATGTTTACATTCAAAATTTTTAATTTTTTATATTTTCTGGTCAATCCTGGCAAAGTTCTATACAAGTCCAAATTTACTTATACGGAAAGAATTCCAAAATTTTTTAATAAGATTCTTGGAAAATATCCTTCAATTCCTATTTATAAGAAACGATGATATTTTTACTGTTTTGATACTCTGTCTCGATCCAACGATGTTCGCTTGGTTTGCCATGTAAATGTTGTGAATACGGGTTACAATGTTACAGATAACTTGTTGAAATTTTTGTAAGAATGTATTAATATTTTGGTCGTGTTTGGTATAATATTCGGTAGCTCCCATACAAATGTCCTCCCGGAATCGGATTTTAAGTTCACATTATATAATTATGTTTAAATTAAATTCAGCACAGATAAATAATATCTATGCTGAAATATTGAGGATATCACTTTCGACATTCACTTTTAAGTGCATAATTGAAATAAAATGTTAATTGCTCTATAATTTCCTATAGCTCTCATACAACCCCAACTTTTGAAAACGCTTCAAATTTCGTATGCCTCAATATATGAAAGCGTTATGAAAATATTTTTAATAAGTGTGGTTTATACAAGCACAAATCAAAAAATCAAATTCTACGAGGGTCGGTCCAAAATGTTTCATATCTGAGCTATGTTCATGGTCTTAACCGACTATTGCTCTTCTGCATGTTTTAGAAATTATTATTGTTATTTTTATATCATCCACTACCACAAGTGATGATGAGGTTTTGAGGTTATATTAACTTAGTCAAGACTTATGTTACGCCAAGAATTCGTTAAAATATGCAAAAATTTCACACGCCCCAAAATCTTTTCGTCGTAATGGTCGTAATTTTAGATAATAAAATTTACTTAATTATTTTGATAATAAAATAAACGAAAAACAAACTGGATTATGCAGGATCAATTATTTGACGTAACTGTCATATAAGGTCCCCTCCCAGAACTAGATTTAAAACTCCCGAATAACGACCGATTCAATTGAAATTCGGCACAATTATATTGAATAACTTGTTTAATGCAAGTAACTAATTTAATGGTCCATATTTTGCTTTAGCTTTCATAAAAACCCCTGCCGGAATAAAATTTTAAGATAATGAAAGTCTTTAATATGGACCAATTTGATTGAAATTCGGTACACTTGTTTTCATAACTTTCTTCTTCTTAGCTTCAAGTTTAGATTCCTTAATGGAAATGGTTTAAAAGTTTATAAAGCTCTTGAATATTAATACACAATTATACTTCTAATTGTTACCAATTTGTTCAATATGAGTCCACATTTGCATATAGCTCTTAATAAGGCCACTTCCTAAAAAGCAGATTTGAGCTTGTAAAACTATTATTTATGAAACAATTTGATTGAAAATTATTTCTATATAATTTCGAACAATGTTTGATATATATTAATAATTCGTTGAAATTGGTCCACATTGTGCTATAACTTCCATTTCAGATCCCTTCCCAAAGAAGAAAACACTATACAATTTGAACTATATTTATTTTTAATTGTCTTTAATATATATATATATATATATATATATATATATATATATATATATATATATATATATATATATATATATATATATATATATATATATATATATATATATATATATATATATATATATAATATATATATATATATATATATATATATATATATATATATATATATATATATATATATATATATATATATATATATATATATATATATATATATATATATATATATAATACGAGAATTATTGGTCATATTCTCTTATAAAAGGCCGGCAATTGGAATAGGATTTTAGGTATTATAGATTCTTATATATGGTTGGTCCATATCCATTTATAAAATGTACCACTACCATATTTCACTTTAGTTCGTTTATCAAGCAACATAATTTAAATAGTGAAAGGTATATAAAATTCGGTACAATCGAATATTAGACTAATTATAATCCTTATTAACATATGAAAACTATTTCATGAAAATCGAGGACATTTTAATATATATGCGAGATACACTTCTAAATAATATTTGGTACAGATAACTTGATTGGACCGATGACAATACTATTGAAATTGGTGTTGATCGGTTTTATATTCTAATATCCTTCCATATATATACTTAATTCCAAAAAATTCAAACCAAAATTTTACAAACTTCGGTCCATAATTTTCTATAGCGCTCTAAACCCCTATTTCCGAAAATCAACGCAGGCGATATAAAACAAATTCCACGATGATCGGTCCATAACTCTACATGCCTTTATCATGTTATACGGTACCATAAAATCGGTCTTTACCGATTATTACTCCATTCTATTACTCTATTATAACTGTATTACATGTTATTTAAATGTAAATGTTGCTGATCTTAATTATTATGTAGCGCTTTTATAACGTTTTAGCAGGTCCTTGTTAAGTGTTTTCAAAGTGAAAAAATCACTTTTTTGTGATTGGTAAATCTCTAGTAACTACAGCAAAATATATTGAGGATGATGGTGAGCGTAAATTCTAGACGCTTGCTCTTATTAATTTACCGCTAAAATGCATCATCGAGTCATCTAGAAAGAAAATGAACCATTTCCAAACCTACGGTGAGAAGTAGTTTTCCTTGATTTTTCGTTACGTTGATTCCTTTCCACACCCCTCCTATGAGCTAAATTAATTACATTATTTTAAAACAAACATCATTCTTCAGTTTTCCTTTTAAAATGCTGTGATCACTATCACTGTTTTAAAGAACAGTGATTTAAAAATCACTTTCACTAGAAACAACATTCCGTTTAATATACGTCCTCGTTTATAAATTTAACAAAAACCATTCAAGGATTTTCTAATTACGATAAATATATTTTCATACTTATTAATTTCCCACCAGTAACTTTATATTCACAATTCACTGAACAGTGAGTAAAATCACTTTTTGCCTTTAAATAGAAAATGCTTTTAAATATGGAAGAAAAACTACTCATTTCCAAGGAAAAGAAAAACGACAATAAATAGAAACATAAATATTGCAAAAAGATGAAAAATTGTTTAAACAGTAAAAAAGCCATAAATGTGTG
Organism: Cochliomyia hominivorax; assembly: GCA_004302925.2. Taxonomy (NCBI): domain Eukaryota; kingdom Metazoa; phylum Arthropoda; class Insecta; order Diptera; family Calliphoridae; genus Cochliomyia; species Cochliomyia hominivorax. The sequence goes on from PYHX02000494.1 coordinate 23,292,852, forward strand.
AATGTAAGAGAAAAATGCACATTTCGCAAACAAAAATTCACGCAAAACTTAACAAAAACTTTTACTTTTTTATTTACATATTTTTTGCATTCTTTTGTAGCCGTTAGATATTATGGACATTTTTATGAGAAGAGGGAGGGGATGAGAGGAGGTTATCGCTTGTTAGAGTGTTGCATATTACACAACTGAAGTTCTGGTTGTATCTTGTTGTGTCAACATTTACGCAGGTAAACATTTAAAGTGCTCCACAAGCAATAATATGTAATGGAACTAGCAACAACAACGACAACAGCAGCAGCTACTATAGCAGCAGTAGCCAGCAACAACAAAACCATATTAGATTTTAATTTTTGTTGTTGCTGTTAAAACTATTAAAACTTGTCTACTGAAATGTTTGTCCTTTAAGAAAATTTTACATTCAAGTTTGTTGTAATATAGCACAATGGGTCAGAATTACAAAAAATGCAAATAAATTTTCAATTGGTTCCACTGTATGCAAATCTTCATGAAACTGACGAACTTTCCGTTTTTAGCTTCTTGAATTTCAAAAAAGTCACATATAAATCGGAACAACCGGGAACTGAACCGTCACTAACCAAAGAGTAATAAATAGGAAAAATTCAAAACAATAAACGTAACAGTGCAAAGAAGGCCTGAATACTTGCACAAAATGTGACATAACCATTCAAGCAATGGAGTGTAGCAAGGAACCCATTGAGGCTGTGTTGGCAAAATTATAGGGGTACAAATGCGTGCCTTACTTATGCTCTTATTCATTTTTTTTGTTCAATTACATCCATTTATCAACAAACCCCAACTTGGCCAAAGCATGCAATGTCTGCAAATGTGTTGTTAAACAGAACAGATGATGATTCTAAAGCCAAAAAATAGAAAGCATTTTTAAAAGAGCTCCCAACAGGTATAAAAGGAAAGCAGCTCGGTTACTATTTGGTACTATTTAGTACGAAAATTTAAAGCTCAATAGGTACCAGATATGAACGTTGCTAAACATTTAGAGGACAAAACAAGAGTGCGGATATTGAAGTCAAAATATATTCTTGGTGTATGATCGAAAAGGAAAAGTATAGGACCCAAAAGCAATCAAAATTGCCTTAAAAGTTCTTGATATGGCAAGCGATATGCAGTTGCGGCACAAGAAGGCAATTATTTATTATAACGGGCTCCATAAATACCGAAATTAAGATCAAGGAATGTTTACAAAAAGGGCTGCTTCAATTCATATAACTTCAATACGTGTTCATATATGTTTGGCCTGACTTGGCATCCTGTCACTACAGAAAACAAGCCCTTGAGTGAGAACAAGAACAATAATGTGGCATTTGTACCAGGAGAAGGCAAATCCTCCAAGTCGTGCCCGGAGCTAGGGCGTTGCAGAGTTATTTAGCTCTCTTTAAAAAATGAGGAGCACAAATATCTCTAAAAATGTGGTAGATTTCAGACTGAGATGGACTGCCTGTTTGCGAAAAGTGACAAAAAGCACTATAAAAACTTAAATGTAAGAGTTTCAAAAAAAGGTTCAAATTTTCATCACAAAAAAATGGATACTGTAAGTGCTTTCGTCTTTCGTCGTAATTAAGTATGTTTCCAATTTTTCGAACCAGAGTTTTCAAATGCGACCTATATTTCTTGTTTGCATAAAAATTCCAAAATTCGATTTAATTTCTCAAATCGCAAAGAATACGCAATAAACGCATACAATATATGAATGATTTTTTTAATATAAAAAATGAAACCTTAATGGGTCACAACGCTACTTAAATCTATAACTTTTTCTACAGAACCGATTTTGATCAATTTTGGAATGGCAATGAGAGACATACAGCTAAATTTTTCTTATTCTAATTTGTCAATTTATTTATTGAAAATTTAACGGCTGATCTTCCTTTGAGTTTTGAGATATCATCAGATATAGATCTATTAATTTTAATATACTGAACCGATTTTGCTGGTTTTAAATAGGAAACTTTTCTGGCCAAATTTCATTGAGCTCTGTCAATTATTGTGCTAACAACAGACAGGTAGACGGACGGGGTCTTAGATGTTTCCTCCTTAGTGTTAAACACTGAATAACACCACTTGTGTTGGGGGAGGGTAAAAAAATCTATTTGTATGCAAAATTTTATCAAAAAAGGTTGACTTTTTAACTCCTTTTCCGCACTTTTCCACAAAAACTTATACATTTTGAAAAGTAGACCGATATAATGATATACTTCTTGATCATCTATACCTGTAAACATAACCCAAATTAAGATGAAAACATTACAACTCCTTGTAAATTTTGCGCATCTATTGAAATTTTCCTTGTATGATCGATGGTTGTTGACTTAGCTAAGTTAGGAATTAACTAAATTCTCTTATTCGACTAAATGTTTTTACAATGTCCACGTATATGTGCGATTTATGAGTTTCAAAGTGATACTTGGAGGGTGGTTGTATGGGACCTATAAGAAATAATGGACTGATCGTCGTCAAATTTGGCACATCCTTTTTGAATACAAAAAGACATACTTTTGCAAAAGTCCTTTTATATTTAGGAATTTTATGGGCTAAAATCCCAATTCCGGTGGGATATTTGTATAGCAACTATAGGAAATAGTAGATCGATCATAACCAATTTCAATAAGCATCGTACCTGCATGAAAATGCCAAATTCCATTAAGATATCCTTAAAACTACGACCTGAACTTTGCAAACAAGCTTTACATAAACAGTCACCCGAACGGATAGACGGACATGCTTAAATCACGTCAGGAAGTGATTCTGAGTTGATCAGTATACTTAATTGTAGTGTTATGCCTATTTTTTCTGCCCGTTACATCTGCACAAGCGCATAATACCCCACCACCATAGGTATTATGCGAATAAAGAAATATGCGTTTATAGGAATATGCATCAGTGTATACTAATCTATAAACATTTCATTTCATTCCTGAATAATAATTCGCTAGAGTAGAAAGTTTTGAGCTTAATGAGATCTGCTCTTTAATAGAAGCCATTTTAAGCATCGTGCTGTTATGATTAGCACCTGGTACAAAGTCTTATATTTTGCATGATATTCATTCCGTATCATAGTTTATTCCTAGATTTCTTTATAAAAATGAAACACAGCTGGATGGAGAAAACTGTGTAAATAGAATTATGCATGATTATTACGTAAAGTTGCACGATTCTATAGCCATATCCAGACCACTATCATCATCAGCAGTTCTTTGCACTTCTTTCTTGCCTCTCACATTTTCTTTATTTTCACGTGTTTTGTATTCTATTTATTTTTCAGATACAATTTGCGTTTCTTTTCTATTTTTGTCACTAACAAAATTTCAAGCGCATTTACGTGAAAAAAACACAAAATATGCAAAATAAAAGTAAAGTTTCGTGTCAGTTTAATTTAAAATTTTCTTTTATGGAAAGAAGTGTTAAATTCCTTTGAATGTCCTTAAAGGGATTTGAGGAAATGTTTGCAGGCACTTTAAATAACAGAAATGTGAACTGTGAATACATGAAAGTTAAATAAAAATTGTTTACAGGGAGATTGTATTAGGTAACTGTTACTGTACATCAAGGTTCGTCAAGTTATTATTTTTCGCTTTAAATGGATGAGTTCTTTTGCCATGACTCTATCGATTTTTGGCAAATGATTACCAAAAACAAAAATGATTCAGCTCAAAACCTCTGTAGGCGATTGATTGGTACTATTCACATGGGCTGATTTTAAAAGTAAGAAAAGTAATAATCGGTTAAGCGCGTCTATCAAATACCCTAACCAAAAATAGCTACAAGTGCCAATAACTTCAAAACTACGACCTCTACTTTGATCTTAAACTTTGTATGAACAATCAGCCGGACGGATATTATTCCATCAACTCAGAATGTTGATTGTACTATTTTTGCTGTACGTTACAAACCACAAGCACATAATACCCAGCGACCTCTGGTGGTGTTAAAAAAAGTAAAAAAATGGCTGCCATGAAACCTTATAAAATGATCGCGAGAAAAGAAAAAAGAATAGAAAGCATATTCCAAAGAGCTTCCAACACATCCGGTAGTAAAGCAGCCCGGTTGGTTGAGTGCCCAGAATATTTGGTTCGAAAAGTTAAAAAAGATACAAGAATCAAAATGTAACTGACAGGAACGCTGCCTAATATTTAGAGGTCAAAAGCGGAGCAAGGAAATTGAAGTCAAGTTTCCTAAAAAAGTTGTCTTGCTGCATAATGGATGAAGAAACATATGTTTCGGCAGATTTTTCGCAACTTCTTGGTGAACAATTTTATATTGCTGATGTTCGAGGGAATTTTGCAGAAAATTTTTTTTGAAACCATCAAAAGCCATCAAAATTTTTCCAAAAAGTTCTTGGTATGGCAAGCAACATGTAGTTGCGGCAAAAGAAGCAACTCATTAGTGACAATGGGCTCTCTAAATACCGAAATTTACATCAAAAATTCCATACAAAAAATTCTGCTTCCATTCATAAGACTTGTCATCTTGTCACTATGGTCAACAAGCCCTTGGGTGGTAAAAAAAACAATAATGTAATATTTGTACCAAGAGAGGCAAATCCTCCAAAATGCATGGCGCTAAGACCAATGGAGAGATATTAGTCTCTTGTTAAAAAAAATTGAGGAGCACAAATGAGGCGTCCAGACTACAAAAAACTATAAAATGCTTTTAAAAGACTTGAATATCGAAGGTACACCGCTCTGTACCCCTTTTAATTACGTAAATGAGGTTAAGAATTCCAGGGTTATAATGATACAATATTTTGATATCATGTCATTTCATACAGTCTATGAAAAGTTGTAGATTAAAAAAAAAAGAAATCGCTTATTCGCAGTGGTAAAATTGCTTAGGCTTCGAACAACGAATTTTTAAGGCTAATTTTGGTCGTGTAATGCAAGTATTTCCATAGAGCTGGAGTCAATGTTTTTTAACTTCACACATGGAATAAAAAGTTTAATATACAATTGAGGTGTTAGAGAGGAGCTGAAATTGGTATAAAATTTTCATCCTATAAGTTTCACTTGACAATTTAATATAGTAAGCTCTTGGCTATTATTGACATAATTCTTTTGCGTTTTCAAGCGATACCCCATTCAAGGAACAACAATCCCCATTTAGAAAAACACAACTTTTAGTTTGTGATCTATAATGACACACTCGTAGCCATTTAACACAACATCTGAGAGATTCACTATAAATATATTTTATCTTCTGCATTAGCAAAAATTCCAGAGTCATTCCATGCTTTCCTTCAACACACAATTCCCATTTTACCTCATGCATCATTCATGTAGAAAATTAAAAGAAAAAAAAGTTATGAAAAAATCTACAGAAATTTAAAAGTGTCGTCAATCACATTATATCTCCTCTTTCATAATTTTATTTCATCTTTTTTATGAGTTAAAAGTTTTTTTTATGCACCCTCCATCACCACAAATGGTGAAGAGGGTATAATTAATTTGTCACACCGTATGTAACACCATGAAGGGTTAATCTCAGACCTCATAGAGCATATATTGTGAAGGTTTGAAATCAAACGATTATTCCAAAATTTTGATACAACCCCAAAAATTTTAAGATACTATTCTGAAATTTACCATATATATTTATTTTGATACAATAAAAACCCAAAGAAACTAGTTGGGTGCTGAGGTCATTATTTAATCTAGCTCCCATATAAGGCCTCTTCCCGGAATATGGTTTATAAGTTAAAAAAAAAGACTCCCTAATATGAACCGATTTTATTCTGAATATATATGTACTTAATTTTATTAATATCGGTCCATATTTTGCTATTACTCCCATATAAATCCCCTTCCCGGAAAACGCGTTCGAGCTTATGAAACTATTAAAATAGAACAAAATGCTATTGAATGTCGGCGGAACTAATTTTCTAACTCTCCTGAATATACGTTATTATTTGGATAATATCAGCCCATATTTTGCTGTAGCTCCCATATAACTTCCCTTCTCGGAAAATATGTTTGAGCTTATAAAACCCTTAAATAAAGACGAATTCAATTGAAGTTTGGTACAATGTTTTTTTAGCTATATTTAATATATATTATTTATTCGAACAATCTCAGTACATATTTTGCTGTAGCTCTCATATAAAGCGCCTTTCGCGAAAACTATTTTGGGTCCAAAAAACTAATAAATTAAAAGGAAATTCGCAACAAATTTTTTTCCAACTATTTTTAATAAATATTATTAACGTCGGTACATATATCTCTATAGCTCCCATATAACGCCCTTTCCCGGAAATGGGTTTGAGTTTATACTACTGAAATTTGACACAATTAGTTTGTTGGCTCTCCTTAGTACATATAATTCATTTATTAATTTGGCCAATCCGGGTCCATATTTTGCTCCAAGCTCCCATAGTACGCTGGGGCCTTTTCCATAATTGGCTTTAGACCAGAGGCACGAATAAGTTTTTTGGTGCAATATTTTTAACTTAAGCGAATTTTCTAGAATATTAATGGTGGAGGGCAGTTAAAATTCGCCTTGGCCGAATATATTTCGTTTTTGTTTTCAGGTGACACACATTACCCACTTACATACCAACATATTATGTGTGGAAGGTGCGTGGCTTGTTTTTTTTTAGCATTTTTTCCCTCATCTCTTTTAATTTCAATTCATGTTCATTTCCTTTGTGTCATCACCTCGTTGAGCAACCGCATCCCATACAAAATTACATAATTTGAGCAATAATAATATTAATGACAATGATGATTATGATAATGATGATGATGATTATGATAATGATGATGATGGTGATAATAATTTTTGCATAATTCATTTAAACACAATGTTGTTTATATAATCCTTTTGTAAAAGAATGCGAACAGAAGAGCGAAGAAAGAAAGAGTAACGAATGTGTGTAAAGGGAAGAGAAGGTGAAGAAATATGTGGAAGTTAATGAATTATAAATGAACAGACCCACAGCTGACGAATGACAATTATGAAATAGTGATATGTTTAAACTTCCAATATGACATATGTACATACATGTATATTAGGGTGGATTTAATGAACCGAGCTGAACAAAATTTATTTATGGCAGAAAAAAACTAATGTTTTAAATACTTTTATTATTTTTTCGTAAAAAGCGATTCTCCCTTATATTAATAGTGACAGCTTAGGAGGAAGGGGCCGTAATGCCACAACTGAGTACTAATAGATGACGCAGATTTAAAAATTACCTAAATGAAAAATGTAGCCTTACTCAATCACAAAAAACAATATATAATTTGTTTCGTTCGGACTTAGAATGGCGGCACTATATATAAAAAACAAAAAGGACTGCATTTTGGGGCGTGGCAAACATGTAATTTTTCCATTCTAAAAAAAGCATCAACTACTCCATCATTCTAAGGTGTTAACTGGCACAATATATATTTTTTTGTGGAAACCGAACCACCCTAATATGTATATATAAGTTTATGTGTATTGTAATTATGTCATTGTGTTATGAATAATTAAATTAATTATTAGTTAAATAGTGTAATATTATTTGAATAACACTAATTTAATAATAAATTAGACAAATATGATACGAATGTAAATTTTAAAGTTCAATAATATCATAACTAAAGATGCGAAATTATTCTGATTTGTCTCACGGTGTTTCGTTTCGTGGACAAAAGTACTAAAGTGTTCAGAATCTAAAAACGTATAAATTGAAAAAAGTGGGTCCAAAAATGTTTATAAGTTAACAGACCACGCCAGAGGCCGCTAAAATTATATTATTTTTGAAAAAAGTGGTTAAATTTAATTAAAATTAAAGGAACAGCTGCCAGTTTTGTTTTAAATTTGAGAAAATCGATTTTTTTAAAAACACAAATGGTAATGAGGACATTTTCTTTTGTCATTCCGTTATACACGTTCAAAAGGAATTAATTAAGAACCCATTTGCTGTGTTCATCTGTACGTCCATATATCTGTCTCTTAGAAATATTCTCATGCCTGGAAAATTGTGCGAATGCAATGAAAATTAGCAATATCGTTTATCGCTGTCCTTAGCAATTTTCTAATAAAAAGCAGCTATATCGGATTATTTGCCAAAAGGTTATGATAAAAATTGATTTTTATTGGTCAAAAAACTTATCCATTTTGCGTAACGACAAGAACGAATCATCAAAGATCCTATAAGGTATATTATTAGCCTTCATACAGTGCGCTTTGCCGCACAAAAAGTCTGCTCTTGCAGGATCCTGAAAAAATCGTAAAACGTGATGTTTTAAAAAAAATCATTCAACGGAAAATTTACTAATTGGAAGATTTTCGCCGTAATAGTTCTATAGATATCCCATTTGCTTTGAATAAACCACTATTCAAAACCCTTTGAACCCGTCTGTTTGTAATGTTTCCATTTATACAGCTTCAGAGAAAAGTAACAAAATTTGAAAACTCTAGGTGAAATAGTTCTTTCTTCAACGTAATTTCTGCCACTCCGCAATTAATACTCTCGTGGATATCTACCACACATTTGGGCACCTTTTTTGTGCTCTTCAATTCTTTTATAACAAGAGCCCTATATCTCCACACTGACCTCTGCTCCAGGCAGTTTTAAGGATATACCTTTCTTGATTCAAGTACCATATTATTATTCTTGTCGCACTCAAGGGAACCCACATTACAAAGTCTTATGAATGGAAGTAGAACTTTTTTTTAAACATTCCTTCAAGTAAATTTCGGTACTTATAGAGCTTCTTTTGTCGCAACGGCATATTGTTTGTCATACCAAGAACTTTTTGGGAAATTTTGATTGCTTCTGTGTCTTAAAATTTCTTCAAGATTCCCTTTGGTCTCTAAATTTTAAGCAGCATTCCTGTCTGGAACTTCCTGAGCCTCGTATGGTTTTAAACCTGCATTAGGCTCAACCTTTCATACCAAATAGTTCGAGCACTGAGCCAACCGGACCGCTTTCCTACCAGATGTTTTGGGAGCTGTGTAGTGTTTGGCTTTAGAAAAATCAAGTGGACCATTTCCTCTACCTGAACTGAGTATTTTTTATTACTGGATACGTTGCCCTGGTACTGGTAAATAACATTGGAAACAGTTTGATGACACACTTTTGAGTGATTGGCAAAATTTTGTACGAAAAAGTTGAGGTTTGTTGAAAATATTTAATAATTTCATTACATTCTGTGTGTGTATGTGTGAGTGTGAATGCACGATATGTATGTAGAATAATGTATTTACTTCATATCCATTTGTTCTTACGAGTATTGAAGATTCGACATTGGTTGTCTCAGATATCAATATCTAATAATCCGGAAAAAAAATGCATTATTTCGCAAGATAACTAAAGTTTTGAAATGTTTTAAATAGTTT
>PYHX02000494.1:23302308-23336349 GCA_004302925.2 Cochliomyia hominivorax
ATTTAAATACTTTACTATACTTTACTATACTATACTATACTATACTATACTATACTATACTATACTATACTATACTATACTATACTAATACTATACTATATACTTTAGTACTGGAAATTTTCCTGTGTTGATGCATTGATTAATTATTCCGTGACGATTCTGCATATAATTTGGAACATGAATGATATATTTATATTAAAAACCAAATTTTTATTTAAAACGAATATTATTTTAGGAACGATCCAGACATCTATATTCGGCCTATGCAGAATGTTTATAAAGATGTAGTTTCAACAACATTAAAGTAGACACATACACAAGAACACACCCTTACATACAATCACAACAAATCAAAATGTATATATAAATTTTCTACTTATCGGGATTTTGAGCATTTTTGGAACAGTAATGAGATGTATTTACCTTTACTTGATAATTAAATTTTATTTCAATCTGATAAATAATTAATGATTGTCTCAGATATCGGTCTTTGTTACTAAATTGATTTTGCTAGTTTTAAATAACAAACTTCTTAGGATTTGAAATCGGATTATTAATGTGACCGTAAGAACGTTTTCAACGGATAGACAATAGATTATAGCTAAATCGTGTCAGATTATCTTAGATGATTCTTTCCTCGAGCTACACCTCTTGATAGGGTAGTGACAAATGAAATTTGAGTCTTTTATAACTCCAAAATTATTTGCGGAAATTTTATGAAATTTGACACTTTTATATTCGAATAAATAGGCAATATAATATCCATCATAAGTGGTGAAGGTGATACTTGAACTTTGACATTTCGTTTGCAAAACTGATAAAAATGTAAGTCGATTTAGTTATGTCCATATGGTTGTCTGTTGTTGACGTGTTTGTGATCTTCAATTATCTTTTAAACAGAGCCCAATATCTCTTCACTGGACTTAGCTACGGCCAGTTTAGAGGATATGCTTCTATTAGTGCATTATTGTTATGTGTTGGGAGCTCTTTTGAAAATGCTTTCTATTTTGTTTTGATTTTTGAAGCATAATGTGGACTATTTCTTTTACTGAACCAGGTTTCTTGACAACCGACATGTTCTCTCGGTACTTTTTATAAGCATGGATACAGTTTGACGATAGCTTTTGAATGCTAGGCCTAATTTTGGTAAGCCTATGTTAAGAATTTTCGATCACCATTCAAGAAATGTTAAATTTGACAAGTTAATAAAATAACGTTTAATAAAGTTTCTTGTATAGGTTATGGAGAAGGGGTGATATCTTTCCCAGAAACAAACATTTTAACTATCGCATAATTCTGAAATATTAAGGGAACTTCTTTGATATCGCTAGAAGGGAAAAAGGTTTATGTCAGTTATTTTCATCATGCAAAATATATTTGTGTACATTTCTTATATATAATTTGGGTATTAGATTCCATGAAAAATTCGGCTCAGTCGAACACAGGAATTCTCACAAGTTCAAGTTTATATATAAAGCTTGAATGTGGTGAATTTTGTTTGTGTCCAAAGCTTAACATAAAAGTCATTATTTCACATTTTGTTATTATAATTTCCAAAGATTCAAGATTCAAGTGTACAAAGTTTAGAAAACCATAAAATATTATCTTCATTAATACTTAAAGATGATAACTTTTGTTTGAAGAAAAAAAAAAACTTGAATATTTAGTTGTTGTTGTAGTTGTGGTGGAACTAATTGTGGTATTATTCTTAGAACCATAAATGCATAAATATTTTCATACCAAAAAAAAAAAAAGGTGATTTAACATGAAATGTAAGATTCTTACTTGGTGAAACATTTTTAGGGTTTAAGAGAAAAAAGTTTTAAATAATGTTAGAAAACTTATTGAAAATAACTATGCACACCATTTCGGAATATAAAATAAAATATAACGACTGTGAAGTTATTCACAAGTTTAACGTGGAACGTGATTGCAAAAATATGTGAAACGTAAAAAAAACCTTACAAAAACTTACAGAAAAGAAAATTTGTATGGTTATTAACAACTATTTGTAATAACTAACTCGAAATCATATACACTACTGCATATTCCTATAAACGCACAGGAGTTTTTTTTTGAAGAGTTAGAAAGAAACAAACAAGAAATCACTTAAAATGTTGTTAACTAAATATTTTATTTGTATTTATATTTTTATCTTAATTTTAGAGGTTAATTGTAATTTTTATTGATTGTTTTCTATAAACGCACTTAAGTTTATCAGTTGCTTTAGCATTATTAATTGTAGGTGGATGATTCCTTGTTGTGGATTAACTCAAAAATACGGGTCTGGCATTGATTTCACTCATTTAAGAAGATCGGAATCATATTTAGAAGATGTTCTTTATGCTGTTTACACTTTGTCTTCTTCCATTTTATGTTTTCATCGCTTCGTAAAATGTAAACAACGTAATTGTTAATTTTGTATTTCACTTGAAAGGTTTCCGAACACCATAATCCTGTCCCCTTTTAAAGAAATAAAGCTTCATACTTTTGGAATATTAAATAGTACGAACAATTTCTCTATTGGAACTTCCTGATCACGAAGAAACTGACCGATCAATAGGTCAGAAAAAGTTTGTTGGGCATCTTTAAACTAGAAAATTCTGCAGGAAAATTGATATATTATCATTAACGACATACCTTTATTGTAGGGTTACCCTTTTTCCAGAGTTTTATTTTTGTTCCCGGAAATTTAAGATCATATATTTTATAAATCTATTAGTTTTATTAGTTTTCTAATGAAAAAAATGCTTTATTTATAGTAGAAACTAGTATAAATCCTGTATTATGCTCTGCCGAATCTTGAATATCTTACAGTCAAATATGATTCGATATTTTTATGAAATTCCGAGGCGAATCTTCTTATTTTATAATTTTATTAAAAAAAGAAATTTTCAGTTTTTTTTTGAACATCTAACTCTCTTTAAGGTAGTAGCCCTACGTTGAAGCTTAACAAGCTAGTTGAAGCTCATATGGAAGCTAAAGTAGAATGTATATTGATATTCTTAAATTTATATAAGAACCGATATTCATATAATTATCACATTTCAGACAATTAGAATAAAAATTTACACTAAATTTTTGGATGGAATTATTTCACTTTCTCCGATGCCTTAGCCATAAGCTTCAAAATCAGTCCATAAATGCCTTAGAAATAACTGTGCAGAATTTCACTAAAATATGTTAAACAGTTATAAAATTATGCAAGATTTCTAAATTGAAATTGCTTTTCAATTATAACATAGAACGCTGTAGCACATATTTACATGGCACAGTGGTCCTAAAACGATTCTTTTTAAATAATTCTATAACTTTGGAACTATAGAATAATTTCAGGAGTACATTCTTGAGGTGCTTTTCAATTTCTAGTATGTCCAGGGGTCGGGAAGAGGATCTCTAAAGTAAGTTACCTCGGGTATGATGATTTTTGAATAAAATCGCCAACATTTTGTTTACGACTTGATTGAAAAAATATATTTTACATATGTAAAGCCCTTATAATTTTCTGCAAAAAAAATACGCTTATAGTTTAAGAGATATTTATACCAAAGTAAAATTTTAACATATTTTTAGACAGTTTTTTTCTATTCTGGCACCAAAAAAATTTCTGGCACCAGGAAAAGATTTTATATAAACAAATTGTGCTCAAGCATACATATGTGGATTCAATGAAACGTTATATCATTTTGAAATAGAATTTTAGAAGAAAGTGATATATTTCCTTCTGGGCTATAACACTTTTTTTCTCAGTTCAGAAAGAATTCCTGGAGGACATTAGGTGAAACAGTTTCCTCATAAGCCCTACTAGAATTTCGCTAATTTTTCAATTATTTTTCTTTACTTTTTAGAGGAGTAAATATCAATTATGGAATCATCAAAAAAGTACCTTGAATATAAGCCACATTTACTACATACCCAATCAAAAAATCTGTTATAGGTCAAACCTCTTATAACGGTAAGGTGAACTCGCGGATTGAAATTTTGGATATTTTGGAATGAAAAAGTGGGAATCTTTTCAAAACCATATATTAAGAATAACTTTATCCATATTTTATTCAAATTACATAAAAATATCTTAAACATCCAATTGTAAGAGGTTTGATCCAATTAAAAATTTCTTGAGTGGGCACCTAATAAATGTAGCTATATAATCTGGGAACCTTTTGACGATTTGATCATTGGAAATTTTTCCTCTTCAAAAATTAAAGAAAAATATTTGACAATAAACGAAAATTCTCGCTTATGTCCTCAGATAAGCTTTATGTGCATTTGTGTTAGAATTTTTTCAAAATTGAGAAAAAGTGTTACCACCTTTTAAAAAAAAATCAAATATAAATTCCATTTTTTTGTTTCTAATTTTCTACTCCAAAATAATATATCTTTTCATTGAACCTGCATAAGCATATGGTTCTTGCACAAGAATTTAATACAGAATTCAAACAATATTTTAGATATTTTTTGGTGTTCAGAATAGAGCCTACCAAGTTAAAAAAAGAAACTAATAAAAATCTGTCCAAAATGGGTCAAAATTTTACTTTGGTCTGAATATCTTTTAAATTATCAGAGTTATTCCTTTAAGCATTTTATTTGTAGAAAGTAATTTGGGCTATTATGTGACCAAAATATATTTCCAATTCAATCATAAATAAAATTTTTAAGATTTTTAAAAAAAATCGTCATACCCGAGATGACCAATTTTGGTGATCTACTTCCCGACTCTAGGTCTCACTAGAATCCAACTAAAAACACCTCAATAATGTCCATATAAAGTTTCGTTCCAATAGATCCACAATTACACAATTATTTCCAAAAAAGCGTTTTGGGACCACAGAACATAGTGTTTACTTTGATCTTCACTTACACCACAAATTTGATGTAGCTTTAACAGTATAAAGGATCTTTTATATGTATAATTTTAGCCTCCTACAATTGTTCTTTTCGAATTGAATTTTGGATTTGTTATTTAAATTTCTATTAATCAATATAACGCAAAAGTTTGTTCTATTTACAACACTTCATTTTCAGTAACGTGTGATTACTTCAATTAATGTTTCTTTTCTCTGATTTTTATCGGTAAATTTTAAAGTTTTTTAAAACTTTTTATGCAAATTTATCACAAATTGTGGTTAAAAATTTACATTTGCAAACTGAAGCCACATGTTTCAAAGTGTTTGTATTAAAATATATACATATATATATGTATATATGTGTGTGTACAGTGGTGTATTTAAAACAACAAGTAATTATCGTAAATAAGAAAGGTGAACATGTTACAACACAACAAAAATTGTAGTTTTCATCTTACATGATAACATACTACAATATGTAAATGTAGTTGTAAAGATATAGCAAAAGTCAGACTGGTCGACCACAGAATAAGCGATTTAACGATTTGGGTTTGCATAAAACATACTTCTTTTAAAAACTTAACATTATAATCTTAATTATGTGAGATTTATGGTTGTAGAAAATTACGTTTCGGTCCTCAAAACCTCTTGTGTCCTGGTTAAATAAAATTCATGAACTTCAAATTAATGTTCGGAAATGAAACTTGTAAGAGAACTATAGTTATCTGCAAACCGATTTTCTTGAAATTTTAAAACCTCCGACCTTGAACTTAAGTAATCACACATACTAAATTTTATTGAGATTGAAATTGCGTCCTGGATTTTGCTTACAATTTTGCTTGGTAATAGAGACAGTCGAACGTCTCTAAGTAGACTCAGATACGCATCGTGCTTTGATTGTCCAAAATGATTCATATACAACCACAAGTCGTGATGAGGGTATATAAAAGAAAGAATTGCCTAAGACCCTATATGGTATATATATTCTTGCATCAAACTAAAATCTGATTCCACTTAGTTATGTCATCAATATCGGACCATGTTTTGCTATACCTCCCATTTAACGTACCTTTTGAAAAAACGTTTTTTATATAAAAGCAAATTATTTTGAAATACACGTTATTAAGTTGAAGAATATCGATCCATACTTTGTTACAGTTCCCATATAAGTTGTTCTCCCGGAATATGGTTTTAAGCTTATAAAAGTCTCAAATATGAACTAATTCTGTTCGGTACAACAAATTTTTGTATGGATTTCTATAAGGATTATCCATATATAATTTATTTTTTATGAATTTTCGAATATTTAGAAAAATCAACATACCGAAAGTAGCCAAATATGGAGGTTCTCCGATTACGCCTCTGATTGTATAGGCACTTGAACTCCTTCTGATTAAAATGGGTCACCTGTAATCATGTACATTTTCATGTTTGTTGTACTTAAAATGGTTATAGAATTATTTGCAATAAAATCCATTTGGGCACAGTGTGCATGAAATAGCTGAGGTGCGATCTGGTCAGATGCATTGCCGATTAACCACCTGGGATATAAATTGAGACAAAAGAAATTTTGTATACAGATCATATGATCAGATAATTCAAGGACAATCGTTATATAAAATTTCTTTTGTCTGAGTACATAAATGAATTATTAAAAATCATGGCAAACAATGAGGATCGCATACCACGCCCCTGATCAAATATAGGTCTGTACTCATACAAATCAAACTGCAAATATATAAAAATATATTTAACTGATCAAAAGTTACAATATAATTTCGAAAAGAAAAATTCGATTAGGAAGTACTGTGGAATGTTAAACTTAGGGGATGTGGTGTAGGGTACAAATCCATACATATTTTTATATGTAACTACATTTCGTATTTGCTTCACTATAAAACATGTGCTTTTATGTTGATGCATAATGATGCACATAAACGTGTGATTGTAGTCAGTTACAGAATTAAGATATTCGAGGTGTTTTTCGGTCCGTTCATATGTGTGTGTGTATGTGTGTGTGTGAGTGTATTGTAAATTGAAATTTTATTTTCAACAAATAAACACAATCAACAACAACATCCTCTTTAAAAATTTATTAATTAACGTTAATTTATTTAAACATCAATTAAAGTAGTTTTTGCGGTTTTGCAAGAATTTTAAAAAAATAAAATTTAACATTTTCCATTTACAAGTTCAATGAATTAAATATTTTTATTATAATAAATTAATTAAAATTTAATGAGGATTTAATTATGGAAATTTTAAGAAGTTTTAAATACGAATTGAGGTTTTGAGGTCAACGAAAAACTACACGTAGAGAAAAAAATTTTTTGGCGGTAACCATAAACATGATATTATTATTAGTTATTGTTACTGCAACTAAATCAAATGTTTCTTCGCATTGATAACAATAGTTATTGTTGTCGCTACCAAAAATATTGTTAATACAATAAAAATTTTGTTTATTCTCATAGTTATTTGGCCTTAATAACAAGTTTAATTAAAATTTTTATTATTTTTTTCTTAACATTAATTGAGCCAATTAAATTCGATTCCAATGAATCGACATTAACTGTCAATAATATTTTGACAATTGAATAAAGTTTGGTTCTAACAACAATAGTTTTTTTATAGCGAACTGTTTAATAACAATAAAATTGTGATCAGTATTTCCAAACATATTGTGACCACAATATTATTTTTATTTAACAAAAAATAATTTTATTACAGCAACAAAATTGTTGTTCAAGTAAAATTAATACAATTAATATTAACATGTTGGCGATAACAATAAAAGTTTGCTGCAAAAATATTAGTGTTGCGATGAACATATTTTAAAAATGATTTTCTTCTGCGTGTAGAAATTTGAAATATTGTTTCGACGTACAAAGGTACTTTAGTTGTTTTAATACCTTTTTGCCCTTTTAGTGACTTCAATATAGTTCCTACTTTGCAGTAGCTATATAAATACAGGAATGTGTTTAAAAGTTATATTAATCTAAAGTTAAAACTTTATTTTTTTACATTCAATCACAGAGAAAACAATTTTTATACCCTCTACAAACTCAAGTGGCTGAATCGATTTAGCTATGTTCGTCTAACGATCTTCTAGAGACATTTTTACACACAAGAATAATTGACCGCATTTAGTCACATTTTTTCTTGTTGGCCCCAGCAGTTTCGTATTTAAAATTTGCTATATCGGTCCCTGCGTAACAAAGTAAACGACCAATATCTGGAACAACCTCAAAATTCCGAAGTAAAACTTTAACGTTAATTTTCCAACAAAAAATAAATAGTTTAAGACAAAATTTAATTATATTCTCCATCATTATACATAAGACCATTAAAATCGGGTTAATAGAAAAATATTATAGGTTAACATACCGCAAAGTCAGAGTGTTATATGAATCGCAGTTTTGAAGATAATTTTCTGAAATTTAACGAATAATTTTATTTTGATACATTCATAAACCGTAATAGACTAGATTATACTGGGACCATTTTTTTGACCCACCTTAAATATAAGGTCCCTTCCCAAAACAAGTCTCCTACCTAATAATGGGTTTAAACTTATGAGACTTTTAAACTTGGATCTTTTTTATAAAAGTTTAACTTGAACCCCATTAGCGTTTTAAAGTGTTTTAGGTCAGTTTGCTCGAACATAAAGTACACTTGTCGACTCATTTTTTCTGTTCTACAATTGTCTTTTAACAAGAGCACAATATCTCTCCACCAATTATAACTCTGAATATTGGCCTCTCTTGGCACAAATACCACATTATTGCTCATGTACTACTCAAGGGCTTTTTATACCCTCCACCACCACAAGTGGTAACGGTATATTAAGTTTGTCATTCTGTATGTAACGCCAAAAAGGAATCATCTCAGACCTTTTTGGCGTATATATATAATTTAAATATATGTTATAAATTTTATTAACATATAAATATGTGTTATAAATTTGGTAACATGGGTCCATATTTTGATATAGCTCCATTATAACGCCCCTTCCCGAGTAAATAAAGACCAATTCTATTAAAAGCCGACACAATTATTTTGCTAACTGTTCTGAAGTTTTATTAATTTGCCTTATATCGGTCCAAATTTTCCTATAGCTCGCTTATAACGGGATTTCCTGGAAAAAGGATTAGAGTTTATAAAACATTTAAATAAAGATCAATTCCATTAAAATTTAGAACAATGATTTTTCTAACTATAATCAAAGTATATTATAAATATGAACATTCTTGGTCCAAATTTTGCTGTAGATCCCATATAAGACCCCTTCCCGGAAAATAGTTTTGAGCTTATAACAAGCATATTTTTTGTTTTTATACGCTCCACAGTACAAGTGGTAGAGAGAGAATATTAACTTTGTCATTCTGTGTGTAACGCTAAGAATGAATTATTTCAGACCCCATAATGTGTATATTCTTGCATCAAGTCAAAATCTCGATTTTCGTCAATCTCTTTGTCTGCTCACAT
This sequence comes from Cochliomyia hominivorax, assembly GCA_004302925.2. Taxonomy (NCBI): domain Eukaryota; kingdom Metazoa; phylum Arthropoda; class Insecta; order Diptera; family Calliphoridae; genus Cochliomyia; species Cochliomyia hominivorax. The sequence continues at coordinate 23,311,644 of PYHX02000494.1, forward strand.
CCACAAAAGTTAAGAGAGTTCAATGAAATTTGGTAGAAAAAAGGCAGTTCAGTAGAAAAATTTTATAGCCTAAATTGTAACTAATTTTATGACTCATTAAGTGTTTTTGTGAGTGTATGTGTGTCTATGGAACCTAACGTATTAACTTTACACGAATTTGTGGTGGAGGGTATTTAAGATTCGGCATAGCCGAATATAGCATTCTTACTTGTTATCAATTAACACGATACTAAATCAGGTCAAAAAAAGGTAGATATATTTTGAAGTCTTATGAAAGGAAACAGACTTTTTAGTTACCATTCCTTAAAGTAAATTTCAGTAATTATAGATTCCGTTGTATCAAATGATTGGCTTCTCCCAGGATTTTTATGGAAATTTTGAATACCTATGAGTCCTAAACTTTTTTAAACATTCCCTCGAGCATTAGCAACATAAAACTTTTTATTATGTAGCAAGAATATTCTTCTAAAAAACTTGACTTCAATATTTGTGGTCCGCTCTTGACCTCTAAATATTTAGCAGCTTTACTGAGAGAAACTTTTTAGCTTTGTATGTTTTTAAATGTATATAAGTTTTTACATTTCATACCAAATAGTCCGAGCACTATGTAAATCGGGCAGCTTTACTACTGGATGTGATGGGAGCTCTTTTTAAATACTTTCCATTTTTTGGTTTTAGAAATATCATGGACCATTTCTTCTACCTTCTACCAGTTTGAAGGCAGACCTTTGAATGCTTGCCCAATTTTTGCTGGGTTTTGTTGAAAATTTTTAATCATTAAAGCATTCACTTTTTATATCTTCCACCACCTCAAGTGGTGATGAGGTCATATTAATTTTGTCATTTCGTTTGTAACGCCAAGAAGGAATCACCTTAGATCGTACAATGTATATATTATTGCATCAAATCAAAATCTGAATCGATTTTCCTATTTAAACCCAGCTATATCGGTTTATTAGCAAGGAAGTTATAGACCGATATCTATAACAATCTCAAAATTACGAAAAATAAATTTTCTAATTTGTTCTGAAAAATGTAACTGGACTTAAACAAAACTGCAAAAGATCATCAAAATGTGATTAACTGAGAAAATGTTATAGGTTATGATATGCAAAATTTTGATACACCCCAATTTCTGTGTGTCATATGGGCCGCAATTTTTTAAGATAATTTACGGAAATTTGTCAAATATACTTATTTTGATACAATAAATAAGTCCAAAGAAGTTATATTGTTCTTGGGTGATTATTTGATCCAGCTCCCATATAAGGCCCCTAACCGGAATTTGATTTATAGCTTATAAATCACTTAAATTTTAGACAATTCTATTGAAATTTGACGCAGTTAATTTTCTAGCTATTTTGTATTTATCTTATAAATTTTGTTAACAAGGGTCCATATTTTGATATAGCTTCACGGAAAAATGGGTTTGAACTTATAAAGCAATTAAATAAAGATCAATTCCAGTTTCAATGATTTTTCTAATTTTGAATGTATATTTTTAATAAGGACAATTTCGGTCACTATTTAAATGAAGCTCCCATATCAGGCTCTTCACCGAAAACAGTTTTCAGCTTATAAATCTAGTAAATAAAAAACTAATTCTATTCAACACAATTATTTTTGTAAATGTACTGAAGATATTACATAAATTTGCCCTATATCGGTCCATATTTTCCTAAAGCTCCCTTATAACGCGCTTTCCCGGAAAGTTTATAAAACTTTGACTTTATAAAGCATTTAAATAAAGATCGATTCCAATGAAATTAAGCACAATGATTTTTCTAACTGTAATCAAAGTATATTATAAATATGAACAATCTTGGTTCATATTTTGCTGTAGCTCCCATATCAGGCCCCACACCGAAAACAGGTTTTAGCTTGTAGAATTAGCAAATAAAGACCAGTTCTATTGAACTTCGACGCTATTATTTTTCTTGATACTTCTAGCGAATATCGGTCTATATTTTGCTACACTTATAAAATTTTTAAACTTAAATTAGATCTATTGAAATTGAGCACAATTATTGCTTTTAGGCCCTTTTTGCAATAAGGCCCCTTCCCAAGAAAGGGTTTTTGATTTGTTTCATTTTTTTAAACTGTCTCTTTAGCACATGAATTTAGTTTAAAGTATTAGTGGTGTAGGGTATTTAAGATTCGGCATAGCAGAATATAGCATACTTACTTGTTTCTAATCACTCCTTTTAATAAACATAATAACGGACATATTTTACAATGGTAAAGAGATCAAAAAAATATCTTGGGGTAAAAGCTTTAATAAAAAACAAGTGTTTAGAAAATTTCGATCTTAGTCCTTATATAAAATTTATGGGGTCTTAGATGATTCGTTTTTGGCGCACCACTTGTGATGGTGGAGAGTAATAAAAATTGTAGAAATAGTGACCAACGATGGACAAAAATTTTTTTTACTACATAAATAACTTCGACTTCATAGAGTCTGTAGCATATCTATTTTGCCCTCATCCTTAATTGGAAATTGAATACAGTTAAATAAATAACATTTTCAGAGTTTCTCTTGTTTGTTCAGTTAAAAACAATTTTATAAAAAAAAAACTCCATTTTTTGTGTATTTTTATAGTCAGTTTTTTTTTTCCACTCTATTTTGTGACCAAAAATACTATTTGCAGCTTCCATAAATGAAATAACTGGGTCAATTTTGTCATTGCATTGGACTTTCATCAAAATGACATTTTATTAGTAGTTTGTGTATTCGGTGTCAGAGAGAAATGTTTCATATTTTTTATACATCGTTTGGGGGGAAAAAATACAAAAATAATTGATTTTTTATTCTCTGTACTTCTTTATTCATTGACAAGTTTGTGCCGATATTTGGATTGTACACAGGAACTTTACAACTTCCTTAAATCATTAATACACAAGTTCATGATGAGTGTGAGAAGTAAATATATAAAATCAATGGGAACAGAATCAGATGGACGGATATATCAAAATTGACTCAGCGTCAAATGTGTATAATTTGGTTAGATCTGGACTAATGGTATATTACCATAGATGGAATTAATTTAGGTTATCTTTAAAATGAAATCCTTCTTTACGATTTCTTTAATATAGTGAGATCGAAAAATTCTCAACATACATATATGTCAATAAAAACAAAACCATTAAATTTACCGTTTTTTTATTTGATTGAAATTATTATTACAATTTACAAAAAAAAAATGGTTTTTAATTTTAGTGCTTTCTTTCACTCAGCTCGAACAGCTGGTCCATCTCGGTTCAAAATCTACCATACTTTTAGGCACCTTTTTTGCGCTCCTGAATTCTTGAATTCATAGCTACAGACAGTTTGGAGAATTTGCCTCTCTTGGTTGAAATACCACTTTTTTTGTTCTGGTACCACTCAAGGATTTGTTGACCATAGTGACAGGATGTCATGACAGGTCAAAAATAAGTGGTTGCATTATGAAATCGTATGAATGTGGTCTTGTTAATTTGGGTATATATGAAGTCGGTTGTAACAAATAATTAGCTTCTTTTGTGGCAACTTCATATTGCTTACCATACCAGGAAATTTTTGGAAATTATTTACTGCTTTTGACACCAAAACTTCCTACAACATTACCTCGAGCATCAGCAACAGAAATTTTTGGACCAGAAAGTAATGAAAAATTCGCCAGAACATATGTTTCGTGATCCATTATGCAACTTGACTTCAATTTCCATGTTTATTTCTTGGTCCCTAAATTTTTAGCAGCGTTACTTTCCAGAACATTTAGAGCCTTTTATATATTTAAACCTACATTGGCTTAAACTTTCCGTACCAAACCTGAGTACGAAACTATCCGAAGTGCTTTCTTACTGTATATAAAAAATATATAAAAAGCTTTTTATATTTTGGCATTAAAAACTTCAGGTGGAATAATCCTTCTAACTGAGCAAGATTTTCTATCAACTGACAAATTGTCCCGTTACTGCTCAATAACATTTGAAACAGTTTGACATTAGATCTTTGAATGCTTGGCCGACATTTTTAATTTTGGATTTTGTTGAAAATATTTAATAACTTTAGTACGCACTTTTTTGTGGTCACACATTTCAATCAGGTAACCATAATCGAGAGCCTACATTTAAAGGCCAGCTATAGCTTCGCCATCTTATTTTGGAATAAAAAAAAAAAAAAAACAATACGATTGAACTTTTTCATGCTTGTGGGATAAACATATTATGGTTGTGAACGCTTACATGGTTTTATAAGGGTTGTGAGACAATAAAATATGGTTGTTCGCTAACAAAATTTGTTTCCAAATACACAGAACTGCTGAACGTTTTATTTGTTTTTGACTCGAATATATGAATTACTAAATTTGGGGATGTTGGGAATTTCACTGAATTCAAATCACAAGTGTTAATGAAAATAATTAAGTTTGACATTCCTTGGGTAATGCCAAGTAAGAATCATCTAAGAACCCATAAAGTATATAATCTTGCATCAAATCAAAATCTGAGTCCATTTAGCTATGCCTGTCTGTCTGTTGGAAATATTTTCATGACTAGAATAATTGGTCAAATTAATAGCATCTTGACTATGTGTTCCTAATTTGAACAATATCAGTCCATATTTTTTTAGAGCTTCCATATAATGCCCCTTCGTATAAAGTGGGTATGAGCTTCTTAAACACTTGAGCTTACAAAAATCGGTCATTAAGATCTATAACCCGGTACCAATTTTTATATGTTATTTCAAATATTTGTTACCATATTCACTGTAGCTTTTTTGAGGCCTTTTCCATAATCAGTATTTAAACTGTTGAACGAATACTAAGTTTTTTGTTGTAATCTTCAGGCTAATTTTTGTATAATGTAGGTGGTGGAGGGTATTTAAAAATCGGCACAGCCGATTAGAGTAATTTTACCTGCTTTTATAAAAAATCGTCCAAAAAATGTGTAGATCGGTACAATTATATGTGGGTATTTTCCAGAATATGTTACTACACTTCATTGCATTTTTTATAGAGGACGCACAGTGGTTCCAAAACGCTTTTTTGGGAAATAAGTCTGTAACGTTGGAACATTTTATATATTGACGTGGTGTTTTCCATAAAATAAATTAAATATTTGCGATTTTTTAAAAAATCATCATACCCGTTGTGACTAACTATGGAGATCCACTTTCCGACCCTAGAACTTTCTAGAAATATATCCCTCTCCAAATCAATTGAAAAAAACATCGAGAACGTCTATGTAAAATCTCGTTAATAATTTCAAAATTACAGAGTTATTAAAAAGAAGCGTTTTGGGACCACTGTGTGACCTTTTCACGGCTGATGAACGAACAATTAGTTTTCAGTTGCAATATCTTTAACTAATGCAAATATTTGCAATGTGTAAGTGTACACAAAAAAGACTTTAAACATAAATGTTAAATTAACCTTCATAAATAAAAATGTTAATTCAATATTGGTTCACAGTAAATGCAGTCATTTCTTCTTTGAAGCGTTACTACTAAAAGGTAACTTAAAATATTATTTCTCCCCCCAATTTAAAAACGTTTAATTTTAATCAAAAAAATTAACATTGCTCAAAATCAACAATGTTCAACGTTGATTTTATTTTTTTCTGTGTGCCGAATTTTGCATTCTTACTTGTAATATTTATGAATCTAATCAAAATTCTTCAGCTTTTTGATGTTATTTAAATGGAGCACTAAATTTTCCATTATATTTAATCGAAATTATTAAGCGAACACTCTTACAAATATCTCCATCATATTTCAATTTCCATCCCATTTGATTTGTCCTCAATATTTTTTTAATCAAACTTTGGAATTCAATAATTTGAGTTTGTAAACCAAAAGGAAAACATTATTTTTTACTCTTTATTACTACAATATTTTTTACCCTACACCATCAAAGGTGGTTTGGGGTATTATGCGTTTGTGCTGATGTATGTAACATACAGAAAATATTACACCCTCTTTTAAGTATACCGTTTGATTCAGAATCACTTTCTGAGTGGATTTAACGATGTCCGTTCGTCCGTCCATCTGTCTTGCTTGCTAAGATATGTTGATGAAATTTGGTACATATCATTATTTCCTGCCCTCGGACCAATATTTTTTGTACCTCCCATACTAATATCCTGCCGGAATGAGATTTTAAGCTCATACAAGTCTTAAATATAAAGCAATTTAAACAAAATAAGTTTTATGGTTTCTAAAACGATGTGACAAATTATGTAAGAATCGGTCCATGCCTTTTCATAGATTCTATACAAGCCCTTTTCCATCTGATTCGATTTAGTCTGTCGGTCTGTTGTTGGCATGCTTACATCTACAAAAATTAACAGAGCTTAATGCAATTTCTCCTAAAACTTCATTATAGTCTTGAGAAGTATCCTATGTAAAATCAGCAAAGTCGGTTCAGTATATTAAAAGATATAGACCGATATCTGACGCAACTTCCAAGTTCAGGCGACTTGATTGTCTATTATAAGTCGTTAAATTATTAAGTTATGTAAACTTCGTTACTATTTTAAAAATTATCAAAATCGGTTCAGTTGAAAAAATATATAGTCAAAAATATAACATAATTTATGAATCATCGAGTGTTTCTGTGTTATTATTTTGAAAAGAGCCTTTATATAATGTAAACGTTTGTGAGTGTATGTATGGGTATATGTATATTTGCGGAACCTAACACGAATTTATGGTGTAGGGTATTGAAGATTCGGCATAGCCGACTATAGCATTCTTATTTGTTTTTTACATTTTTTTGCCAAATTGAAAATAATAAATAAATTGAAAATAATTTTCAAACAGGTATTATTTTTCTTTTTTGCTTATTTTCTCTTTAGTTTTTTTGGATCCAACTGCCAGTTAATATCTAAACTTCAATTAGGTTAACTACCAAATGGTATTTGTGTGATATTCTTCACATTTGAGTTTTATATTCAACATCAGATCGAATATCGCAAAGACATCCTCTTGTGAATTGTGAGTTGCAAAGTTTTATTTGAAGTAGAAATACAAAAAAAAACAAAATTGAAGACTCATTTTTTGTTGTTATGGAAAACGGTACAAACTACTGGTTAAACTGGAAAAGAAAGTTTAATGTGTTCTTTTGCACATCACCAACAGCGTCTTTAGAGCATCCTCAACTACTTTGGCAATTGTGGTTGCTGTTTGGTGCATGATGTTTTTTGTTTTTTTTTTTTTGGAGGAAAAGAAACTAAATAAAACTTAAAATACAAAATTGTGCACACATTAAACTCTTAGCAGAGTATTAAAAGAGTGAAATCCCGGAAACTTAAAATGTTGTATACGTCTGCGCTGAAACACTAATACCTTCCTTTGCTCAATCGCTATATTCTCCACAAACACAAGTGGTTATGAGGGTGTGTGTAACGCTAAGAAGTAATCGTCTAAGACCAATACTCTTGCATAATATCGAAAACTGAGTCGATTGAGCTATGTCCGTCTGTTGGAAACATTCTCCAGCTATAGGCTATAAAATGCAAATTTTTGATACACCCCCAAATCAGCTTGTCATTTAAGTCACAATTTAAAAGATAAAGGTAACATATAGGGCACCTTTCTGGAATATAGGTTAACACTTGTAATGCTTGTATTAAATATAAAATAATTCTATTGAAATTCGGCACAATACAAGTACATTTGACGTCCCAAAGCATAACAGTTCTACCTCCGAAATTACGTTTCGTCATCCGAATATCATTTGTTTGTGTGCAACTTGTTTGGAAGATTTAGTTTGCTCTTTATAAGATTAATCAGTTTTTTGTCGATTTGGTATTTCCCCACACTTTCGGAGCGTTTAATTTTACCATCAATTTCATTTTCGGTATATTCATGGTTATGAAAAAAATTTATTTGGATATTTTATTTTTTTTCGGTCCGAAAAGTTTGTTACTTTAAACGTTATGCAATTTATCGTTTAATTTAGAAAATTCTGAAGTAAAATTGGGATATTTATATGGTTTTTTCTAAGCAAAATAATCTGCGTTTATTCCACATAAAATAGCATCAAGAACAAATATGAAGTCTAAGGAATGGTAGCAGCTTTTTTGTTAAAATTTATTATGAAAATTTTCTCAAAAACTTTTCTTAATAATTATTATTGCTTTTGGGATCCAAACATTTTTCAACAATACCTCGAGCATCAGCAACATCAAATTTGTGCAGGAAATTGAGAAAATCTGCCAGAACATACGTTTCGTCATCCATTATGCATTAAGAAAACTAGAACGCAATTTTCGTGCTCTGTTTTTAACCTCTATATTTTAAGCTACATTTCTACCAGGAACTTGCTGAGATCTTTATGTTTTAAAACCTTCATTAGCTTAAACTTTTAGTACCAGAAAGTTCAGACACTGAGCTAATCGGGCTGCTTTCCTATCGTATGTTTTGACACTTGTTTTAAAACATTACGTGGACCATTCATTTACCTGAAGCAGGTTTTCTATTAACGGACAAGTTCTTTCGGTACTTTTTAAAAAATTTAGAAAAAGTTTAACCACAGACCTTTGATTGCTTGGACGACTTTATGTAGGGCCAAGTTTGGTTTTTTAGTCCGCACTTTTTTCTGGTTATCCGTTTTAATCAGATTAACGATATATTCATTTTTTTTTTTGATATTAAGCATTATTACTCTCATGTTTCACAAAAGGTAACTGGTTCAAGATAAATTTGGGTTTAGTGAAAAATGAGTGTTAAGAATTTTTTCATCTCATTCCTTAAATACTTGAATATTAAGGATAATTTAAAATGTTTACAGCTTTATGATTTAGAAAAAGATTGTTTACTTAAAAAATTGCCCGATTTGGATAGGTCTTTAGGGGACATATTAGCTCTAAGTTCATCCGAATATATTTTGCATACATTCCGATAAAAATTTCTTTAAAAAAAAAATTAAATTAAAAAGTTCAGAACAAAAAATATTTTCAATCAATCAGATATCTCAAACCTTTCAAAGTTACAGAATTTCAGAAGAAAAATCGATTTGGATACACTGAAGTGATTGAATGGTTTGCAAATTATCGCTTTACTACATGTGGGGGATGATTACTCTCAGTTCGATTTCATATTTTAAGACTCTGCAATTTAAACAATCAAATCAGTTTTAAAATTTGAAAAAAAAACTACTGCTGCACCAAATTTGAAAAACTCGTCGCTGTTCATGTTGCTTACGGTAAAATCTTGTTTCAAACAACATTAACAGCAAAATTGACTTAAAATGCATTAAAAAATATGAAAAAAAAACTCAAAACAATTAAAATTTTTATTGTCGGTCAAGCTCGACTATGTAGTACCCTACAGCACGAATGAAAAATTAATGATCGACCTTCGTATAATATAATTTTCTGATTTATTCTTCAGTGTGACATAACATATTTTGAAATTTAGACGTTCTATTATGGAAGCCAAAGGAAATAATTTACCAACCCAAATTTCATCTATGTATCTCAAAAATTGCGACCTGTAGAGTGTTCACAAAGATTTCGTAAACAACCAGACAGACGGACGGATGGATGGACGCACATCGTTAAATCGACTCAGAAAACGATTCTAAGGTCGAACGGGTATACTTTTCTTTTTCTGTATGTTACAAACATAAGCACAAACGCATTATACCCCAACCATCTACGGTGGTGGTGTAAGAGTATAAAAGAAGACCAACTTGTTTTGCTGCAAACAACATTAAGAAAAAAACTAAAAGATGATCAGGTTGTTGATGACATTTACTCAATACTTTTTTTAAATGTTGCACCACAAAAAAAAATATCAGCAGCAAACCAAATAAGTTTAAGGCTATAAAACGAGAAAATACCATTTATTATGGATATTTAAATGGTGGCAGATGTTGAAAAACCGCTACATAAATGTTTGATAATTAAATTGTTGTCAAGAAATTGTTGTTTGAATTTTTATGAATGAGAAATCAAATAGAAAATGTTTGGGAAATTTCTTTTAAAATGATGAAAAATAGAAAAATCGCTTAATGTTATGGAAAGAAAATAGATATTGAGTGACACGTCAAATTAGTGTCAACGATTAAAAATTAATTTCGAATAATTTTCATGAAAAAGAAGAACTGGTAAGAATGCGGCTGTGCCGAATCGTAAATACACACTTACACTTACACTATAAAAAACATTTAATGTCTTTTCAGTTATGGAGCCGATTCGGATTTGTTCAAAATTTGAGTTTCGTGACGGATTTTAATAAAATAGTTTTAACAAGCTTAAAATCATATTCCGGTTAAAGTACTTACGTGGGAGCTCAATAAATACGCACCGATATTTTTCAAATTAGTTACACAAACAACAAAATAATTGTTCAGCTTCTCAATTGAATTCATTTATATTTAAGAGTGTTATAATTTAAAACCCCTTAACGGAATGTGATCTTATCCTCATGAAAGTTAAGTCAAAAGCTTTGTGAGAGTTAGGTCAAAAAATAGGCCCGCACAATCGAAAAGTTTTGAATATTTTCCCCTATAATTTTTATTCATCCTGTCTAATTTTATAAAAATTGAAAAGTTGAATAATAAGAAGTCATAATCGTGGTTCAAATCTTTCAGGTTTAGGAGATTGTCTCAGATGTATCAAAATTTTGCATATTTCAACCTTCATCTTCTTTTCTATTGATCCAATTTTGCACGATGATGAAGAATTTATAACTGTATGTTTTAGTTTGTTTAAATCCAGTTACCTTTTGTTGAAAATAAGTTTATTTTCGAGATTTTGATGTTGTCCCAGATATCGCTCTATAATTTTTTCGCCAATGGACCGATGTAATAATAAAAAACAACGAGGCCAAATTTCATTGAATTCGAATAATTATTCTACGTGTGAGAATGTTTTCTACTAACAGTCAGACGGATAGACAGGCGGACAGACGGACATAGCTAATACGACTTGATTTGATGCTACTTAATGGGGTCTAAGGCAAACCATCATAACCACCTGTGGTGTTGATTATGAGGACAAAATTTCACTTTGATTTGTCGATTTATTGACAATTTTAAGCTTGAACTTAGAGGTTGCCTCAAATATCGGTCTATATCTATAAAAAGACGGACAGACGGGACAGACGGAAATAGCTAATACGACTTGATTTGATGCTACTTAATGGGGTCTAAGGCAAACCATCATAACCAACCTGTGGTGTTGATTATAAGGACAAAATTTCACTTTGATTTGTCGATTTATTGACAATTTTAAGCTTGAACTTAGAGGTTGCCTCAAATATCGGTCTATATCTAATAAAAAGACGGACAGACGGACAGGCGGACATAGCTAATACGACTTGATTTGATGCTACTTAATGGGGTCTAAGGCAAACCATCATAACCACCTGTGGTGTTGATTATAAGGACAAAATTTCACTTTGATTTGTCGATTTATTGACAATTTTAAGCTTGAACTTAGAGGTTGCCTCAAATATCGGTCTATATCTAATAAAAAGATTTTGCTGATTTTAAATAGAGACTTATCAGGACTAAAATATATACTCAGGCTTTGTTAATTACTGTCGATGTGAGCGTGCCAAAAACAGACAGACAGACAAAACTTAATCGACACAGATTTTGATTTGATTTAAAAATATATACATATTATGTGGTCTGAGATGATTCCTTCTTAAGGTTACAAATGAAATGACAAAGTTAATATACCCTCTTTACCATTTGTGGTGGAGGGTATAAAACAAATTCGTAATTTTTTCAATTTTCAAATTGAAAATTAATTATTTTGAACTGGATGAAGATACCAATGTAAAGAAATTTTATCAGGACCGGGTCAATACTTTCCGATAAATTTAAAAAAAAAACTGCCTCAAGATCTGGCGAAAACTTTGACTGATGAAAATTAAAATAAAAATGACTAGAAAGCTTTAAGGCTTCCTTCCTTCTTAAATTATTTAACCTTCTCATGATATTAATTCTTAAATTTAGCAAAAAAAACTAACTTCAAGCCTCATTACATTAACCCAATTAATAAGTTAATTAAATCTTAAAATATGCAAAAAATTGTCATGACATCAATATCATCCACCATAAAGAAATATAATTTTAAATTACGCAAATCGCATAACATTCACTTTCAAAATTATTCGCAAAGAACGAAAAAAATTATTATAATTAATTTTTGAACCATAAAACCACAACGCGACTATAAAACTTTTGACGTAAAACTTTCTCATTTACAAGGACCAAAAAATCCTAACAACAACAACAGAAACGACATAAATAGTGGTTAACAAGAGAAATGTTGACATTAAATCAAATAAGTAACAAGAAGACAAGAAGAAATCCTTTCCAACTCAAACCTCAAACGAAACCATAACAATCGTTTGAACATCCTGCTGAACCCACCACATGATTCAATAGGAATTGAGGGCATAAATTGTGTGGTCGCTACAAGACGACCACGATAAAAAATAAAGCGATTTTGAGTCAAGAAAATGATACGCATGTTGTTAATTATATTGCCAGCCACTCACACATACCGACACACACACACAGAATTATTATTACAGCAAGAGACTTGTTTAAATTGCTTTTATCCTTTTTGGTATCCTTTTAATTTATTGCGTTGCCAGCTTATGCTTTTAGATGCTTAACAAATTTTTGTCTGTAACATTGATGCCGAAATAAAGCTCATAGTTTAAGTGACAAATTATTTGCCATTATAAACATCATTATGTAAAAATGGGTGGACTCGTTCAATCCCTAATATCCTTGCAACTCTGTTTTCTTTGAAATAATTTCTGAAAATATTTTTAACAAGAAATTATTTGTCAAAAACGCAACGCACAGTGGGGTTAAGTAGAAATAAAATGAAGTAGATTCTTAACAAAACTTATGCTTTAAGAACCAAATGGGGCTGTAGGACTCATAGGGTCATTAAATGGATCAAGACCCACATTAACTTAGTAAAACCAAGTTAAAGTGTATTAGTTGGTTAAGACCTTAAATGGTTAGAATATTATTACAATACCAACATATTTTGGAGATCTATGCACCCTACAGTGATATACAAAAGTGTATCTCTATGGGAGCTAAGATAATTTGTAAAACCCATGTTCTTGAAATTGGACATGTGGACTTTGAACTAAAAAGAATCATTTTTATTAATGAGTTTTTTCAGTTTTAAATAATATTAAGGAAGGGCAATTAATTGAGAGCTTTCTGAATTATAGGACGGATCTTCACTAATTCCATAGTTCAAAAAGACATACGTACGAAATTTTATTGAGGAAATAATTCTATAACATTGGAACTATTGAAATTTTTAACATGACGGGCGGACAGATGTCGTTTAATAGACTCAGGAAGTAATTCTGCTTTGATCAGAATAATTTTAGATCGAAGAAACATTATTATTTCTGGGCATTAAAAAATCTGATAAGAACATAACAACTTCCAGTAAATCTTTGTGAGAAATTAACTAAGAAATCGATTCAACCGTTCGGAAGTTATAGTTGTCAATGCACAATCATCTCAAAACTCTTTCTGCTGCAACTTTTAAATATCTTGAGGAGATTTCCAATTGATTTGAAACAACACACGTTCTTAGTGGTTTCAGGAAAAGGGGTGTAAATCTCAAAGAACGCTAAAATTCCATTCATAATTTAATTGAAACCCTCCACAACAAGTGTGTGTGGTAACAAATACAGTACTTCACATATGTATACTCTAGTGCGAACACATAACACAGTGATAAATACAAATTAATAAATTGTAAATCTGACTCAAATGAGTGACCTGAAAAACTGAGCACTAAAATTATCGAATGTTTTCCATAAAAACCCAAATTGGTTCCACAAAAAGTTGGCTACGCATTCAAAGGGCTGATTATTAACTAGTACCGGAGAACTTGTCCTTTGATAGAAAATCTGGTTTCGGTTGAAAGAATGCTCCACACGAAAAGTTTAAGCTAATGCAAGTTTAAAAACATAAAAGGCTCAAAAAGTTGCTGGTAGGAACGCTGCTAAAAATTTAAGAAACAAAAACAGAATACGAAAATTTACCTCAAGACTTCTGCAAATATTCTTGCTGAATGATGGCTGACGAAACGCATATTCTGGCAGATTTTTCTCAACTTCCTGGTCAAAAATTAAATATTGCTGATAGTGTATTCAACAAACCGAAACCGGAAACCGGTTAACCTGGTTTTTGCATTTCAAAAAACCGACCGGTTTCGGATAATTTCTAATTTCGAATTATTCGACTTGCCGGTTTTTTCAGTAGCTCTTAAAGTTTAAGCTTCATTTTTTATATATTCTGTCATGTCTGAGAATATATAAAATTTTTCATTCCGTGTGTTACACGAGCAAAGTATTCTATGCATTCTTAGACATCATATTCTGAATCGATTTTGCTACGTCTGTCTGTTTTATACAAAATCTCGTTAAGATGCTGCAAATTCAGCAATATAAATTTTTTTAGGTAAATAGATATTGATATATAATTTAGATAGAGATATAATCAAAAATTAAAGAAAAAGTTTTTTTAAATCAAAAATAATGGATTGAAATAAAATATGATATCTCGAAACATTATTTGAAATACGATACCGAAAAACATTAACACATAAACTTTTATATTCCGCTCATTTAGGGCTTCATATAGTGCAAGGATTATTAGATCAAGCTCGTTAGAATTTCTTATTTTGAAAAGGAACCATTATTTTTACTTCATATAGAGGTCTTTACACGATATATGTTTTTATTGGTTAAACTCCTTGTTTTTATTAAATAATAATTTTTTTCTATAAATTTATAAAAATTAACCAGTTTTTTTACATAAAACTGTATTTTAAACCGGTTTTTATTTAAAAATCCTATTTTTCGAATAACTCGTAAACCGGTTTTCTGAGAATGTCTTTTTTATTTGAATACACTAGTTACTGATGCTCAAGGGAATGTTAAAGAAAACTTTATTACCCAAAGCAGTCAAAAATATACGGAAATATTCTTAGTATAACAGGAAATATGCAGTTTTGGTAAAACGTGACTCTACAAATACCGAATTTTACATCAAGGAACTTTTACGAAGTGGTTGCTTTCATTTATAACACTTTATAATGTGTTCACATATTTTTGCCCTGATTTGGCATCTTAAGTGGTACAGGAACAATAATGTGAAATTTGAGAGGCGAATTCCCAAACTGCCCGGAGTAAAGGTCAGTGTAGGGATATTAGACACTTGTTAAAGGAGAATTGAAGATCACAAGAAACCTGTTCATAATTATTTTCAAATATTTCCTAAGGATGTGGGATGCCTTTTTTTACCACTGTATATTTGAAAACAATTTATGTAAATTTTAATAATTTAAATTTAAAATTAAAAAACAGAATAAAAAAACAACATATCTCCCTACTGGGAAATTTTTCGCAATGTCAAGTTCAAGTGTAAAAAATAATAGGCCAACAAAAAATGAAATTAACCTCAATTTGGGTTTCATTACTTAATTCTTCCTCAAGGCTTTCACACAATAAAAAACTGAACAGACAGATTTACCCACCTGACAAAAACAACATAAAAATTTAAAAAAAAATTTAAACTGGTCTCACTTCAAGCACCCATTTTTATTTTTATTTATTTTATCTTTTTTTATACCCTACACCATTGTAGGTGTTTCGAGTATTATGAGTTTCTGCAGATGTTTGTAACATACAGAAAGAATGGTGTAAGCTCAAACTTTAATTATACCGTTAGACTCAGAATCATTATCTAAGTTGATTTAATGGTATCCGTACGTCCGTCTGTCCATGTAAACGTTGTGAACAGTCTACAAGTCCCAAGTTTTTGAGATTTTTCGAGATAACGAAGTCTATTTAAATTATTCGTTCGACTCAAAATCATTTTCTGAGTCGATTTAACGATGTCCGTCCGTTCATCCATCTTTCTGTCCAGCTAGCTGTCTGAACAGTCTTCAGGTAGCAATTTTTGCGATATCTCGATGAAGCCTACTGAAATTGATCCAAATAAATGTTCCTCCAGGAATTGGGTTTTAAGACCATAAAAGTTCTAAATATATAAATTTGATACAAGAAACTCTTATAATGACCTAAAAGGATGTGCCAAAACATGCTGAGGTCGCTTCGCATAGGTCCCATACAAACCCCCTTCTAAATATTTCATTTTAGGGGCATACATCGCACATATACTAATAATAGGTCAAATTAAGATTAGATAAGCAAAAATCTATGTGCTAAATTATACGAGGGCCTGTCTATTATTTCTTTTAGCTCTCATAAAACCCTTCATTTTCATACGCATAAATTTCTCATAAATGTCAGTGTCACAATAATGTACTGCACAGTTAATAATTAATTAATTAAATTAAATTAAATTAAACTAAACGAGGGTCTTTCATAAATTTTTCATAACTACTATTCATAATCAACATGGTGGTGTAGGGTATTACATAGTCGGGCTTCACCGACTATAACATCCTTATTTTGTTGTTTTTGAGGTTATGGTTACCTCACGAATTGTAAACATAATACCAGTTTTTGTTAACTCAGTTGACCCAGTTAGTTGCCAACGCCACAAAAAGGCATACAATTAAAGCGTTTAAGTGTCAGACACCAAAGTACCGTTATTGATCTCAAACCCAGACTTTTAATGGCACACAAACACACCCAATTTATTTCTCAATTATAAAACAACAAATATAACAACAACAACAACTGAACAAGAGAAATTAAATCAGTATTGAACAATTAAATAAATGAACAACAAATACATAAAAAGTCTAAAGCCAAAAATCATATAAATACAGGATTTCATTTCTGCACACATAACTCCCATTACAATTACAGTTGTAGAGACACAAGAGTAATAATGGCACAGGATTTATTTAATACAAAAATGTTTTTAATTTGATTTATTGATGTATTGAACTAAATTGTTAAATGTCATTATTAGAACAATACATTGACAGCAATAGCAACAACAATAATATTATTATTTTACGTTTGGATGTCGATTATTATACCCTCCACTACCATAAATGGTGAACAGAATATATTAACTTTGTCATTCCCTGTATAACACTAAGAAGGAATTATCTCAGACCGCATAATGTATATATGTATTTGCATCAAATCAAAATCTGAGTCGATTTAGCTATGTCCTTTTGTCTCCTGTTGCCACGCTCACATCCACAGAGATCAATTATTTGTATTTGTTATAGTCCTGAAATCAACAAAATCGGTTCAGTACGATATCTGGAGTAAACTCTAAGTTCATGTAAAAAACTTTTGTAAAATTGTCAATTATAAATCGACAAATTAGAAGGAAATTTTGTCATCATATTAAGTTTTTTGTACCTCATTTCTATTTCAAAAACAAATATCAAAATCGGTCCAGTACAAAAAAAGTTATTGCTAAAAATATTACTAAATTTATGACTCATTAAGCGTTAATATTTTGTATTTGTTAGTGTATATGTGAGTGTGTATATATTTACTTTACACGCATTTGTGGTGGAGGGTATTGAAGATTCGATATAACCGAATATATCACTTTTACTTGTTTAAAACATGACATGGTTCAACTTTCATAAGGGAATAAACTTTTGATATATCGAAATTAACTGTAATTAAATCCTCCACAATTACGAGCAGAGAAGAGGGTATATTATATATGTAATTGCATTTGTAACGCCAAGAAGAATTTATCTAATATTCTATATACATTCTAGAATCAAACCAAAACCTTTATGGACTAAGTTTTATGCAGAGATTTCAGTTCAGTTTTAGCTAAAACGTCAGGGACTGTGAGTGCCCCTACAAAGTTGCTCATCTCAGATATGCATAGTGTAGAAAAATCAATGCTTTTTGGAAATAATTCTAACAGTTGCAAACCATTTAAAATATCTTAATGAAATTTCATAGGTACAGTGTATTACAGTCGATTTTTTTATGGTCCTGATCACATATTTTTAGCTGAATAATAATGATTTCCATCAATTAAAAAAATATTAAAATTAAAGATATTTTTATTTAGGATTAAAATATAAAGATATAAAAAATTTAATTTAACTTAATATACTTTATATATTGAGGTATACACGCAGAGAAATAATATGTTTGCGGTAACCATAAACAAGAAGCAACATACTATTGTTATTAGATATTGTTACCGTAACTAAAATATTTGTTTTTTCGCTTTTTGATTTTACATTAATAACAATTGTTATTGTTATCTACAATAATTGACAATGAAATTCAATGAAATTTAGTTCTGCTCAATACAAGCGATATCGATTTAGTTCTTTAAAACATATAGACCGATATCTGAGATAACCTCTAAAATCTAAAGTTTTAAATCGACAAATTAAAATGAGATTTTGCCAATATATTAAGATACATATGCTTCATTACCATTCCAAAATCGGTTCGGTATGAAAAAGTTATAGTCCAAAATATAACTAATTTTATGACTCCTTAAGTGTTCCTGTGTTATATTAAGAAAAGAAGCAAATTGCTTTTTAAAAAGGAATAAATTAATGTCTTATATATTTGGCTATGTTAGTCTTAAATACCCTCCACCACTAATACTTCAAAAAATATTGTACAAAGCAAATCCTGTGTATATATTTGTAAGTTTTATAACATATAGAAATTATATATGTATTAAAATAAATATTTTGAAGTTGCACAATTTTCGATAATTATTTACGTTTTCCTGAAAATCGCGTTATAAGGGGGCTATGGGAAAATGCGGACCGATTCATAACAAATTAATATAACATAATATAATATAATATAATATAATATAATATAATATAATATAATAATATAATATAATATAATATAATATATATAATATAATATAATATAATATAATATAATATAATATAATATAATATAATATAATATAATATAATATAATATAATATAATATAATATAATATAATATAATATAATATAATATAATATAATATAATATAATATAATATAATATAATATAATATAATATAATATAATATAATATAATATAATATAATATAATATAATATAATATAATATAATATAATATAATATAATATAATATAATATAATATAATATATAATATAATATAATATAATATAATATAGTATAATATAATATAATATAATATAATATTTTCAGAACAGTTAGAAAAATAATTGTGTCGAATATCAATAGAATTGGTTTTTATTAACTTGTTTTATAAGCTGAAAACTATTTTCAGTGAGAGGTTGATATGGGAGCTACATCAAAATATGGACCAAAATTGTTCTTATTAAAAATATACATAAAAAATTGTTAGAAAAATTATTGTACTAAATTCCAATGGAATTAGTCTTTATTTATTTGTTCTATAAGCTCAAACCCGTTTTTCGGGAAGGGGCCTAATATTGGAGCTATATCAAAGTATGGACCCATGTAAATAAAACTAATAATATATTATTTAAAATAGTTATAAAATTAATTGTGCCAAATTTCAATAGAATCGGTTTAAATTAAAGAGTTTTATAAGTTATAATAAATCATATTCCGGGAAAGCGCCTTATATGGAAGCTGGGTCAAATAATTACCCCAGAACAATATGGCCTCTTTGGATTTATTATTGTATCAAAATAAGTATATTTGACAAATTTCAGTAAATTAATTTAAAAATTGCGGTCTATATGACACACAGAGTTTGGGGTGTATCAAAATTTTGCATATTATAGCCTATAAATTTTTTTCTTGTTTATCAGATTTTGATGATCTTTTGCATGATGATGGAGTACATATAATTGTATGTTAAAATTAATGTTTTATTTATGTTCAATTACATTTTTTAGAAAAATTAAAAAAGTTCTTTTTCGGAATTTTGAGGTTATTTCAGATATCGGTCTATAAATTCCTTGCTAATAAGCCAAGATAGCTGGTTTTAAATTTCATTAAATTCGGATTTGGATTTGATGCAATAATATATATACATTGTAGGGTCTGAGATGATTCCTTCTTAGCGTTACACACGGAGTGACAAAATAAATATACCCTTATTACCACTTGAGGTGGTGGAGGGTATAAAAATTAATTAAAATGTATCCTATTACTTTATTCACTACTGAGGTTCCAAGTAGCTATTAGGGTCTTGTCATAAGAGTAAAACCTAATGTTTATTCTTTAGTCTCCTCACGATATTTTATCGGATTCTTTACTGTCTCCCTATGTTACAACTAGCGGCGAAGAAATGATTACATTCGATTGTACTTTAAGTGTCTATGACCGCTTAAAAATTTATGGGTTGCGTGTGATTTAAATTCTTACAAAAATTTGTTACTTAAAAGTTATAAATTTTATTATTTAAAAATTTGAAACTTTTCACAGCAATTTCCCAATAAAATATTTCTGTCATTCTCTTTCGTTTAAGTGGTTTAAATTTGATATCAGTGTTAAGTACATAAACATCCTCAACATGCACCTTCTTGAACTGCTGTCATTTGAAGTATTTTAAATTTAAAGGGCAGCAGTTTAACCAGTTGTCCAATATGAGTATTGGAATTCCAAGTGCATAAATGTAACCTTAAAATGTCAGTAAAGCAAATTGTTTAAGTAAAAAATTTATTGAGTTATAAAAAAATAATGTTTGGTCCTTAACTAACAATATAAATCAAAAATTGGACATCATACAAAATTGTACAGTTTGGGAATATTAAGAATTTATCTTTTCCAGAATTATCAGTTATAATAAAAAATCTGAAGTCTTAATACCAATTTTTTAAGCATCTTAAATTTCCTGTAACAGTTTCAGTTACATGTGATATTAAAAAGTTTGTTTGTAATGGGACAACAACTCCCCCGTGCCCTGTTCAAAATTTGCATGGCTTTCATAGTCTATTAATAAAGCTTTGATAAAGCTTTAATAAAAGTTTATTATATACGCGATAATAAGGATTCCTTTGTTAGGAGCTACCACTCGAGCCCTCTCGTAAATTTCTGTATCCTATTTTATTTTTTTTACTAAAGCACTGTTAATGTACACAATTTCTTCAGATTTTCTGCGATATATAATGATTCATTTGTATGAGGGTACTTCTCCTCCATGTTTAGTGTATAATGTTTTCGGTGAAAGACGTACTTCATTTCATCCAAATTCAATAATTCATAATCGTTGTTCAAAATTTTCAGTATTAGATGGTTGACTTAGATATGAGTCTACAACTTTTTTGTACTGAACCGATTTTAAATAGGAAATTTCTGGACAGTGCAGCCAACACTTTTTTCTTTTTAATAATTCTGTAGCTGTGGAACTATTAAATGTTTCTTAACAAAATTTCACATGGACATTATTGAGATGTTTTCAAATTTATTTAAAGAAATAGATGTTTTTAGTCCAGGGGTCGGAAAGTGTATCTCCAACGTTGGTCACCTTGGGTATGATGATTTTTGAAAAAATGACCACAATATTATTTATGATTGATTGAACAAAAATTTTGCATACATAGTGGACTTTATGATTCTCTACAAGAGATATTTAAACCAAAGTAAAATTTTTATCCATTTTTGGACAGGTTGTTTTTTAATTTTTACTTGGACTTGGTGAACTCTATTCGGGTCCAAAAAAAGTCAATATATTGTCTGTATTCTGCATAAAATCATTTTTGAGCAAGAGTCATATACTTATGTGGATTTAATAAAAAGTTGTCTTATTTTGAAATAGAATTTAGAAAAAAATTGGATTTTTCTGATTTTTTTTCAAAAAGGTGGTAACATTTTTTCACTTAAAAATCAACTATTTCCTTTTGGACTACACAATATTTGTCTCAATTCTGAAAGAATATCTAATTTTAATGCATATAAGAAATATTTCTTTAGTTTTTGAGGAGAAAAAATGTCAAAGCTTAAATCATCCAAGAGGTATCTTGTTCATACAGGTTACATTTATTAGCTACCCACTCAAGAAATCTGTAATGGCCAAATCTCTTATAACGTCAGAGTGAGGAAATTTCTGAAAAAGTGAATTTTTTTTAACCAAGTTCTGCCTGGATTTGAATTTTTTGGCATTTTGGAATGTAAAGTAGGAATATTTTTATAGTTTTACATTAAGGATAACTTTGTTCGTATTATATCGAAATTTCATAAAAAGATCTTAATTCTTATAGATTTTCATTTAGTATCAAATATTAAAATTATTTAAACACGAGTACACGAAAAAATATATTTTTGACAACCGTGCAAAAATTAAGTGGCATTTTGCCACAGTTATTTTTAAGGTATTTTTGAAGTGGATCTGGAAGAGTATAAGTTCCACTCAGGGTCGGAAAGGATCACTTTCTTCATGACCTCGGCTATAATCTCGGATGGGAGCAGTTTCGCGAATAAGAGAGGAGCGTTCCAGTAACAAAGAGACTGGTGGATATAGGTAAACCGTTTTTGGGATCTCAGATGATTCCTTCTTTGCACTGCAACAGAATAACAAAATTAATGATAACTTCATCACCACATGCGGCAATCGAGGGTATAAATATGATTCTCTATTTGTCGATTTATTAACTCTTCTAGCTGTTCGGCGGACAGTTGGGTGCAATTCAATTAATAGTTCATTTCAAATACTAACAGTTTTTACTCTTACACTTACACTTTATTTCCGCTTCCTATATTCGTGGTCAACAGAAACTAAAAGAAAATCTTAAATTCAATAGAGTTTTAGCGTTTTACACTTTTCTTGTGTGAAAAATGTTTTGGATTTATAACTGTCAATATCATTGAAAATATATTGATTCGATTTTATATATAAAAATAATCTTCTCTTTTTTTACATACAGTCCTCCACCACATGAACCACAACACAACAATAGAATCTAAAAACACAGAGAGTTTTCATGCTAATGAAAAATCCAATAGATAAATGGAATGCGTATGTGTTTAACATACCCAACAAACATTTTTAGCTTAACTGTTAGGAAAATATCCAAAGAACTATAATAGTGAGAATTTTAAAATTTAGTCCCAACCACTTTATCGAGAAACTGTTTTATTATATAAAATGAAGGTCGGATAGGACCAGGGGAAGATGTGAACCCCATATAAAACAAATATAATTTATCGAAATGTTAAAGAACTGTAAAAGCTGAAGTATTCAAATTAGTTTCAACTACTTTCCCAAGGATCTTTTTACTGACCAAAATATAAGACGGATAGGACCAGAGTGAGAGAGAGATCCCCCTCCATACAAAGGAAATAATTATTATCAAATATGTAAAGAACTATAACAGCGAGAGTTCTCAAATTTGGTTTCAATCACTTTCTCAAGGAACCATTTTAGTAAACAAAATGTAGAACCGATAGGACTAGGGGAAGGGATACCTCCATACAAAGGAAATAATTATTATTGAATAGTTAAACAACTTGAACAGCGAAAATTCTAAAAATTTGATTCCAAACAGTTTTACTGGACAAAATGTAGAACGGTAAGAATCAAGGGAAGAAATAGCTCCCATGTAATGCAAATATTAAATTAAATTTAAGAACGAACAGGTCCAGGGGTATTTGGCAAAATATTCATTACATAGAATTTTTTTCAAATACACGTTGTGATTTGTGAAATTTCTTTCAACATCTTCTTCTCATATTTTTTATATTTATAAAAAGTTGTCATTTTTGAAAGGTCTTCTCAATGAGTGTTTTGTCAATAATTGGTTGCTGGACAGTGTCTTTAAATGGAAAATGGAATGGACACAATTCTTTCACTTCCAAACGGGTAGTCCGATTTGAACGAAATTTCTAGCAAATTTCAAACCTGGAATTTGTTGATTGTAACGGGTGTGGGTACACAAGGCCTCAAAGTTTGTTACCTCGGGTCAGAAAAATATGTAATACGATCCAGATGTCCTTATATCCGAAACAATGTTAAGGATTTTTATAAGGGGATTCTGCTAGTGAAAACCTCAAAAAAAAAAAAATTCACTATTTTAGGTTGCACTAACGAAAATTCAAAACATCCATGGGTAGTTTCCGCAAAAATTAAACACTTTCTTCGGAAAAAGTGCCATTTATATAATTTTATTATTATCAGTGTATTATTATATTTTTGGAAAGTAGACATAATTACACAAGGGAGTGTAACTAATTTTTTGGCAAAAAATTGAACATCTTTTTGAAAATTGAAATTTACAATTTTTAGCAAAATCTATAAAATCGGTTGAGATATATTTTTGTGAGCAGAGGTGACCAATTTTGGTACATGCTGTTGATCAAAACCCCGTTAGGTCTCTGAGTCTATACTTAACATTTAAACTCGCCTAAACTTCTACTATCTCCATGTGAAATTGAAATCGGAATAGAAGTAAGAAAGTTACAGACTTAATTCCATTTCATTTGAAACTCTATGTTTTGTTTGCTATAAAACTTTTATGGTTTTTAGGATTAATATTGTGTATGTATATATATTTGTATATGTATATATGTGTGAATATGTGTATATATTTGTATATGTATATGTATAAATTTACTACACATTATTACGTTTGGGGAATTTGCACTCAAATAAAATTAGTTTCTAATCAAATCTCAGTAAATGAAAAAGAAAACTCGAACATAAAGAAGGAAATAAAGTAAACCAAAATTATCAAAGGAATTAATAAAATAAGAAATGAGAGAAATATAAAACAATCATAATCATATAAGTTTTTGTTTAAGGAAACCTAATGAGGACTAACACTGACACCAGATGTCGT
>PYHX02000494.1:23336449-23368479 GCA_004302925.2 Cochliomyia hominivorax
TCTTCAAGAGGTGATGGTTTTAAGCTTACAAAACTGGACCAGATTTATTGAAATTCCTAATAATTTTTGATTTAACTATAGGATATAGGTCCATAGTTTGCTATAGCTCCCCTATAAGACCTCTTTCCGGAAAAGGCTTTGAACCTGTAGGACTCTTAAATGTTGTTGAAATTTGTTACAATTATTTTTTAAAATGTCATATTTGATTATAACTCCCTTATAATTCACTTTTCAGATAGTGTTTTAGGCTTTAAAGATACTAAAAGTCAATTCCGTTGAAGTTCAGAAATTTCTCGAAATATTAAGGGTAATTTCGGGAATATTTTATCATATTTCACTGTAGTTGTTAAAGAGGCAATTTTTTCGGAAATTGATGTTAAAACGTTTAATTTTCTAATAAATATTTTAAAATTCATGCGAATGCCTGATTTATCCTGTCATTATAAGGACGAATGCTATTTGGGGCCTAACCTGACATATGTAGTTATATATTAAGAGCAATTTTAAAATGATTCCAGCTCTCAGATTTTTAATTTAACAAAATAATTAACATATATTTTTTAATTGAATAACTTGTATAGGGATTATAGGGCAGATCTTTGCCTCAAGAACTATCTACTTTGAAGTTTCACCGACTACGCCCCAGACCAGATCTAGATATGCACATCTTCAAAATGAACTCAGTAACAGTTCAGCCTTAAAGTTAAAATTTTCGTTAAGATATTTTAAAAATAACTTAATAAATATTTCCAAAAAAAATGATTTTAACCCACTGTGCAGTAAATTTCATGTGTCAAAATATGAAATATATTTTATGAAAAAATTGTAAATTTTCGACAAACTATTTTACACAACCACTTCAGAAAAGGGGTTAACTTTGATAAATAGGTTTTATACCCTACACTATAGTTAGTGGTGGGTTATTATGCGTTTGTGCAGTAGTTTGTAACATACAGAAGAAAAGGTGTTACATCCACATATATTGTTCGACTCAGTATCGCTTTGTGATTATATTTAATGAAGTCCACCAGTCCTTTGGGGTATCTGTCTGTCCAGCTGGCTGTCCATGTAAAAGTAGTGAACTGTCTACAGGTTGCAGTTAATGAGATATCTAATGACGAAGCCTATTGAAAGTGGCCATATATGGTTCAATATTTCAGGTACCTCTCATACAAATGTTTCTCTCCGGGATGGAGTTTTAAGAACAAAAAGGTCATAAATCTATTAGGCAATTTAAATTTGGCACAATTAAGTTTATATAAAATTCTAAAACAATGTGCTAAAATATGCGAAGGTCGGCTTCATTATTTCTCATAGGTCCCATATAAAGCCCCCTCCAAATATTAATTTTAAGAGCATAAATCTCACAGATATCTCGATATTGAAAAAAATAATAAGAAGGTCGGTTCATAATTTCTCCCATATAATCCCCCAGTTAAAATTAATTTTTAAAATCGCATATATGTCAGTGTCACAAATATATACGAGGGTAAATCAATAATTTTTCATAACTACTCCTTTTTACCAACAATATGGTTGTATGGTATTTGATAGTCGAACTTGACCGACTATACATTCTCACTTGGTTCTTTCATCTTCATCTTCGACATTGATAGATGATGGTGTAATAAAGACATTTTAAAATTCCATAAAATAATCATTAAATTTCTTCAATACGAAATTAAGTCGTTATTATAGTTTTTCGTTGTAAACAATTTATTTTAAACTTTTATGATGACCTCTTTGTAAAACTTTAAAATTTAAAGAATATGATTATGTTGTTGTTGTTATTGCTGTTGTTTTTATTGTAGTTAAACCCTTTAATTAAATTGCGAAAATATCATTCATTTTATGTTGAGTCATTTGTTATAAAGTCTAATAAAATCAACATGATGAAAGGTTTTATATACTGAAATAAAAGAGCTGAGAGGCCTTTTCACGGGTCTACTTTATGAAAAGAAAAATAAACTAAACGTGATGAAGGTTAAGTTACAAAGTGGGGAGGGTTAAATAATAGTTGGATAAAGCAAAAGGGCAGCAGGATTTACAGCGGTTTTCATCATGTGGAATCCGTGCTAATTGCTGCGTCTTCTTGGTGTAGAACAAATCATAAAAATTTCTGTACACAGAAAAAAAAAATTATAGTAAAATCAAAGTCACACCGGAAAGGAGGTCTCAAGTACTTTCAATAGAGCGCAGCGTAAGAGAACGAAAGCTCACTGGGCATCTTACCGCCGTAATGTTTATAAAAAATGAAACGAAAGGTTCATATAAGACTGAAAGTCTTATATGAACAGGTCGAAAGCGTAAGAGTATCCATATCCAAGCTGAGAGACTCATAGAAAGGAACGGCGGAAATGGAGGACGACAGAGAAATCCATACGTTTACTGATGGCACGTATTTTTCTAGAAGATTTGTTAGTTTCATAACAAAACCGCTAGTTAGGAAAGACGTGGTGTCGAATGCTTCAAACGTAACCACTGAGTTGGTTTTATAGGTTATTAACAGTTTTTCTCCTTTTAAGACTACAGGGCCAGATGGAATCCTTGTTTCTGGGTGTATAAGATAGGCTTGCCTAACTTATTCCAACCCTAAGGCTTTTCGGCCGATGAAAGACTTAAATTCAAATAACATGCCTACAACAAAGGTAGATCAGTGGAGACAGTCCTACTTGAGGTCACCAACTACATAGAAAAATCCATTAATCGAGGAAGCATTAAAAAGTGTTACCGCCGAAACAATTATCCAATACTTAGCCAAGTTAAGAGTAAACCAGGCACTAATCAACTGGAACGAGCATATAAGGATTTTGAATCAGTCTGCTACGCGAACGACTTACTAATACTTTTGAAGAGAAAGATACTATGCGGAAAAGCGGAACAAGCTTTGAATATGAAAATTTTAAACAAAAAAAATATTCCCACGATTTGAGATCAAACGATGTTCAGATGTCAAAATGTAATTTCAGTTGGCAAATCTAAATTGTTTTGTTCCAACAAAAATGAATGAAAATGAAGAAGATAATGCTGACAGTACATGTTACAAAACAGTCTAAATTCATGATTCAACGAATGCTGCACACCTCTCGTTGGACTAGCCGTCTTGTAGTCCAGACTCCATGCCCTGTAAAGTTGTTAAAATAATGCGCAAAACAAAAGCATAATGACTTTAACAGAGCTTAAACCAAAAATAAACAAGTTTAGGAGGAAATTGATTCCGAGTTTCTTAAAAACTTTTTACATATACAGATGCACCAGCGTATATTAAGCCGAATTTTCAGGCGCCTGTATCCCTACAAAATTTATTAACATATTTCTACACGACTTAAGGATTTCATAATAACTAAAACAAACTTGACTTCGACAATCTGTACGAGGAGAACTTCTCATAATAACGCACCTTTTAACTTAACCTTAAACCCTGAAACTGACCTTAATATAATTTATTAATAGAAAACATTTATTTCGAAAATACACCTTAAATACTTTAAGAAAACCTTCTTAAAATTTATATTTCAGGTAATTTTTATTTTCCTCCATATAAAATAATAACAAAATGGGAAAAATAACCAATGAGAATGAAAACCTGAACATAATGAATCTTCTACAGTTGTGGACTAACTATAAAGATAAAACGTTGCCACATTAATCAAATCAACAAATTCCTCTTTCTATAGAATTTCTTACAACTTTAAAGAAGTTTTTTTCCATTTTAAACATTTATTTTCTATCACAAACAAAAGTAAAAAACATGAAAACGACTTCAACATCTAAATGAAAAATTACAAAAAGAAGAAACAAAAACAAAAAAAAAATCCAACAAATCAGACTAATAAAAGGAACGTTCTGGTGAATACAATTTTAAGGAGTGAGATGGAAAAATTATTAACACATGTTTTTTATTATAACGTTTAATGTTTAACGAAAGTGCGCAATAAAAATTATGAAGTAATTTTTAAGAAGGCCAACTTGGTCCCACAAAGGTCTACCGTTAAACTGTTTCCAGTACCAAGATAACTTGTTCCGGTTTCAAACCTGTTAGAAGGAATGTTCCATTGATGTTTCTAAAGCCAAGACATATAAAGCATTTTCACATCCGGTAGGAAAACAGGCAGGTTAGCCTGTTAGCCGGACAATTTGGTACGAAAAGTTATACTTAATGCAGGTTTAAAAAATATACAGGTGTCGACAAGTTCCTGACAGGAATACTGCTAAACATTTAGAGGCCAAAAGCAGAGCACGGAAATTGAAGTTTAAAACGATATTCTTGCTGCAAAATGGATGACAAACCGTAAGTTCTGGCATATTTTTGATAACTTCCTGGTCAAGAATATTATGTTGCTAATGCTCGAAGGGAATGCTCAAAAGCAGTCGAAATTTCCGGAAAAATTCTTGGTTCCGCCAGATTTTTTGCAACTTCCTATTCAATGCTTTCATGTTAGTGTTTCTCGAGGGAATGTTGAAGAAATGTTAAGGACCCACAAGCAGAGAAAATTTTCCAAAGGTTTCAGGTTCTGCCAACTTTTTCGCACATTCCTGTTCGAACATTTTATGTTGCTGATGCTCGAGCGAATGTTGAAGAAAAATTAAGGAACCAAAAACATTCGAAATTCCAAAAAATTCTTGGTATGGAAATTGTTACATCAAGGAAGCTTTATGGAAAAAGGCTGCTTCCATTTGTAAGACTCTATAATGTGTCCACTTATGTTTTGACTTATCTTGTCATCCTGTCACTATGGAGAACAAGCCTTTGAGGGGTAAAAGAACAATAATGTGGTATTTTTACCAAAAGAGACAAATTCCCCAAATTGCCCGGAGCTATGGCCACTGAATAGATATTGGAGTCTTGTTAAAAGAGAATTGAAGAGCACAAAAATGGTGTCCAAAAGTGTAATAGATTTTAAAATGAAATGGACTGAGGCAGTGTGATTTGAAGCACTTAAAAACATTAATGAAAATAAAAAGATTGAACCATTAGTTAAGTCGTTTTGTTTTTAGTTAACACATATGTATGTTGAAAATATTTCGATCTCCACTTCTTAAATGTAAAAAATGATTATTTTGTTGTTTGTTGTTATTATTTGCCATAAAATGAACATGAAGTAGTCGTAGAAATTATTACAATGAAAAATTACAACCATAAATCAGAATTTGCCACTCCGATATTCAAGAATAAATAATTTCATACATATGGACTGTATTAAATCCGCATTTATACAAATTTCCTCCTTTTTTTTGCCTTTTTTTCTACAAAATTCTTAATTTAAGAGAAACGGCAAATTTGTAAGATAAATTTCATGAATTTGTTTTCTTTTCGGTAGAGTAATTTTAAGGAAACAACAATTAATATTCGTTAAGATATTTATCGGATCTTTATTAACATAATTGATGTGGTATTTCTTCGGATATATAATTTCGTATGTGCATTTATGTCATGATTGGTTTATTATATAGTAAAAACTAGAATTGTATCTGTTAAGATTTATTGTAACTAAATTAACACAAAAGAGAATTTAGTAGCTTTTGGTGATCTAAATCTAGTGCCGCACAGTGTCTCAATTGAAAAATGAAATGGAAATAAATCTGTAAGTTTTATAAATAGTGTTAGTAGAAGTGTTGGCGAAGTTATAGTATTGAGTTTATAACTTTTAATTCTATGAAGATATTTTGAAGTTTTTTTACAAAGTATTATCATGAGTTTTGAATAAAATAAAAGATATTTGAAAAAAATCACACAAAATTGAACTCGCTAGAGTATAAAAAAAATTCGCCAAGATAGATCAAAAAGTAAAATTTAAAATTTTTCAAGCTGAATATCTCTTAAACCCATACTACAAGGTTTTTTTACAGGTTGTCAGTAGCAGAATCCACTCGTATAAAAGTCCCTAATATCGGTTTATATGTAAGTAATTTGAATCGTTTTAAACATTTTTATGACCCGAGATGACCAACTTAGTACCCTGTGGACCGACCTCCGTTAGGTGGACAAAATCTTAACTCAAAACTTAAACTTCTACTATCATATGTGAAATTTAATTAAAGTTACAGATTTATTTCTATTTCATTTTTCATTTGCGACACAGTGTTGGCGACAAATATCAAGGTTAATTATCGTAATTGTTGCATCGTAATCTATGTTGGGTTGAACCATAATATGGTTGTATCGTAACAATTCTTATGTTATGGATGAATTTGGAACTGTACAATATTTTTAACGAAATTTCACATGCAAATTGATTTGGGTCCTGGAGTCGGGAAGTGGGTCATCTCTTGTATGACGATTTTTTTAACTGCCAAAATTATTAATGATTTGATTTTTTATAACTCTCTGCATAGATTACGCATATATGTGTAGGAGATATTTAGACCACAGTAAAATTTTGACTCATTTTTCGACAGTTTTTTTTTTTTTTTTTTTTTTTTTTTTTTGAACTTGGTGGACTCTATTCGGGTAAATTAAAAATACTGCTAGATTTTTTACACTATGAAATAGAAATTTAGAGAAAAATTATATAAACTTGCACCACCGAAGGTGGATGGTCTTACATCCTCCTTTAAATATACCGTTAAACACAGAATTACTTTTTGAGTCGATTTAACGATCTTTGTCCATCTGTCTGTTAGGATGTCTATGTACACAGTTTGCAGGTCGCAATTTTTAAAATATCTCGATGAAATTTGTTACATATTATTATTATTATTATTATTATTATTATTATTATTATTATATTATTATTATTTTGACCTAAGGACGAAGCCTATTGAAATTGTCCATGTTCGGTACAATATTTCAGATACTTTCTAAAGAAATGTTCTTCCCGGAATGGGGTTTAAAGGTCATAAAAGTCCTAAATAAAAAAATACAATTTAAATGAAATTTTCCACAAGTAATTTTATTCTAAAACGATGTACCAAAATATATGAGGGTCGGTTCATTATTTCTCATAGGTCCTATACAAACCGCTTTCTAAATATCACTTTTAAGGGCAAAAATCTTTTCTCACTTTCAAATCAACTATTTCCTTCTGAACTATACCATTTTTCCAATTCTAAAAGAAATTTTCACGAAACGCTTCTAATTGAAATGACTCTAAAATGAATTTGCCCCATTGAGTGATGGTTCAAAAACAAATTTACATGAAAATAATTTCGTAATTTTTATAAAGTTAAAAATGTAAGAAAAGTTTAGTTAGAATTAAGGCCCCAACCTAGTTAAGGACAGATTCTTCGATAGTTTACATTTGACGTTGACTTTAAATAAATTTGCCGAACAAAAGTATTGGTACACTCAATCGCGCATGTTCATTTTTTTTGAAATTTCAGAATTCTTACAGCCATGAGAGAAAGTATAATGTTTATGCATACAATAAATCATTATATATCGGTTCTAATCGGTTAAATGATTATAAGCCCAAAGTTTTAACATCCCGCGAAATTAACAAAATTGTCCGAAAAACCAACACAATCCAAACCAAAAAACATCAGAGGAAATTGCTGCTTAAGTCCAACGGGAATATAACAAAAAAATCACTTCATTACTGTTTGTAGAGTGCTGCATGAGGCTGGTTATAATGCACGCGTTGTTAGACATAAACGACTAATCTCTTCGATAAACCAAGAAAACGTTTAGAGTATGCGCAAAAGTTTAAAAGTAAATCTATTACAATTTGGAATCAGGTACTTTTCTTTAATGAAAGTAAATTGATTTCAAATAAAGATGATCCTTAAAAGGCATTAAAGGAAGAATGGATAAAAATCGGTGAGGAAGTTATAAAAAATTTAGTCCATTAAATGGCAAAGAATTTGGGTGAAGTTATAAACCAAAAAAGCTTGTGAACTGTGCACTGAAAAATTACATAAATATAGTTGTGTCAATACTAGTGTTTTCAGAAAATCGACATCCGGTTTTCGAGTTATTCAAAAAATGAAGGATGTTTCAAAAAGCCGGTTTCGAATACGGTTTTATGTCAAAAAATCGGTTAACCGGTTGTTTGATTATTATAAATCTATAGAAAATATTATATTCGAGTTTGACGAATAAAAAACACAAACTGTATAATGACCTTTATATGGAATGGAGTTGAAATAATGGTTCCATCGTAATCAAAATAACCATTTGTTAATAGATTTCATCAAATTATACTTGCTCTGTCCTAAATGGGTGTTCTCAGTCATGGCCGAATAAGCAAAAATTAAACTAAATATTTTAGTAAAATTCTTAAAAGTGTCTTCCATTAAAAACCGGTTAAACGACTGAAAAAACGGCATGTCGAATAATTCGAAACCGGTCTGAAATGCAAAAAACCGATTAACCGATTTCCGGTTTCGGTTAGTCAATACTTGATTGTTTTGGGAAAAAACAATAATTTTAAACACATTTTTAAATTGTGTGAAAATTTTTAAGTGAGTAAAATTTGGTAATAAAGAAAAACACAATTGCTGTACCAATAGTTTTGTTCGCAACTGTAAATATTTCAAAGTCGTTGCGGATTCGGAATGTAAAAAAAAAAGAATAATTTATGAATTATAAATAACAATATAAGTGTTCCATCATTTGCCACGTCTACCTAACACTCTGCCCGCATTTATATTTCCCTAGAAGACCTGAAACTTTAAAAATTCTATATCGCATGAGTAAAAAGGCGTATGGCGATTTTGATATTATTTCACAATTCACAAAAATGATTTATTTTTAATGGATTTACACTTATTTTTAGATGATTTGTACTTTTTGTGTTAATAAATTTAAACATATTTTATTTCCGCATAAAATAGAACTTTAACTCTATTTTACAGTGACTTAGCGCATTTTTGAAGAATATTTAGAAGGAGAACTATGGAAATTACAAAATGACTAAACATTTCAAATAATTTTATATTAAAATTGCAAACAGTGTGAAGAAGTTGTTCAGTTTTATTGTATCTCAAGTTGCTCTCAATGAGGGTAATTAAGTTTGTTATAACAAATGTAACAGCAGGAATATTATATGCTACAGTATTTTCTATTAAGGTACCAGTTTTTATTAACTATGATGGTTTTAAATTTTACTTTGAGTCCATGCCAAATTGAGAATTCAATTGTGTGTGTGAAGTGTTACAAATGGAAGCAGCCTTTTTTGAAAACATTCCTTGACGTAAATTTTGGTATTTAACAAGTCCGCTGTAACAAACGATCTTCCAAGAACTTGCGAGAAATCTGCCACGTTTTGGCATCCGTTAAGCAACAAGAATGTTTTTTTTATAGAAAACTTGACTTCAATATCCGAACTCTGTTTTAATCCTCTAAATTCTTAGCAAAGTTCCTGTCGGGAAACTTTTTGAACCCTGTATGTTTTGAATTCTTCCTTAGCTTTGAGTTTTTGTACCAAATGGTCCGATAACTAAGTTTATTAGTCTGTTTTTCTTACGGATTTGTTGTGAGCGCTTTTGGAAATGCTTTATTTTTTACCGTTAGAAGCATCATTACCTGAACCAGGTTTAATAACAGTGAAGAAAGTTTGACCTTTAAACGCTTGGCCAACTTTTTGTAGACCAGGTTGGGTTTAAAAATTAAGTAATTCTTGTGTTTAAAATTTATGAAATATATGACAAATATAGACAAATATAGAACCATATTTTGCTATAGCATTCATATAAGTACCTTTTCCGCAATAGGCTTTTAAGCTTATTGAACTTTAAAATATAAAAGAATTTTATATTCCTAACTGTCCTTAACATACGTAACTAATTTTGCAAATGTGAATCCACATTTCATTTTAACTTCCCTATACGGCCCCCTCCCGAAATAAGATTTAATGCTTACAAAATTATGAACCAATTCTATTAAAAACGGGAACAATTGTTGTTTTAGTTGTCTTAAATAGTTTATTATTAACTAGCTAAGACCCGCTGCATTTGTCGCTCTTATAAAGTAGATGGTACCCCTCCCCATAGTCCTATCCGTCTTATATTTTGGCCAGTAAAAAAGATTCGTGGGAAAGCAGTTGGAACCAATTTTAAATACTCCCGCTTTTAGAGTTCTTTAGTATGGGAGTACCTTTCCCTTTGAACCTACGCTTCCTATATTTCGAGCAGTAAAACATATTCTCTAGAAAGTATTTGGGGCCGAATTTGAGAACTTTTGTTTTTGAGATATTCGATAATCAACATTTTTCTTCCCCATGATCCTCTCCGTCCTTCATTTTGTCTTCTATGAGTTCTTTGATAAAGTGGTTGGGAGAAAATTTGAAAATTCTCGCTGTTATTGTTCTTCAGATATTCGATGATCAATATTTTCTTTGTATGGGTGCTATCTCTCCCCCTAATTCTATCCGCCTTACATTTTGTCTTGTAAAATAGTTTGTTAAAAAGGGACTTAATTTGAAAATTCTCGATAAAGAGTTCTTTTAGATATTCGATTACCAATATTTTCTTTTCATGGGGGTTATATCTTCCCTTGACCTTATCCGACCTACATTTTGTCAAGTCAAACAGTTCCTTGAAGAAGTGATTGAAACAAAATTTTAAATTATCGCTGTTTTATTTCTAAAGATATTCGATGATCAATATTTGCTTCGTATAAGGGGTACCTCTCCCCCTGGTCCTATCGAAATCTTCTTATGGCCTATATTACTTTCGGGTATATGGGGATCATTCTGTGAAAAATTCAGCAAAATCGGTCCTGTATTTTAGCTGTCTATAATTCTCAAACAAACAGAGATTCAGTTTTATATATAAATTTGACTAATCTCGGTCCATATTTTGCTAAAGCTCCCATATAAGGCCACTTGCCGGAAAATAGTTTTGAGCTTATAAAACTTCTATACACTAACCAATCTTTTGAAAGTCGTCATATATTCAAGACAATTGTCTTGAATATATTTAACTAGTTTGATGACCCAATAGGTCATAGAGCTCCAATTTAAGCTTTAAAGAATCCAAAATTTGAACCAATTTAATTGAACTTTGGACAACTATTTTTAAACCATATTTATTATATAAATCTTATTCTATAAATTCAACTTCCTGAAATAGTGTTTGGAATTATATATAGACCAGTTCCATCGGAAATCAGACAATTATCGAATTTTCTTCATTATCGCATTTTATGTAGGGAATTCCTTTTTTTAACATTAATTATATGATAAAATCGGCCATTGAAATTAATAATTTGGTATCAATATGTATGGAATATATAGTATTTATCATTGTTTAAGCTGATGGACGAAAATCTTCTGCTCATGCGAATGTTTTCAAGTGGTGGAGGGTATTTATAATTCGACAAGGATGAATATAGCATTTTTACTTTTTTGTTTTTTCATATTTGTTTTAAAAACTTCCAGACACAATTTTTTGATGATAAACAGTTTCTATTGAAATATGTATATTGTACCCTACACCACCATAGGTGTTGGGGGTGTTATGCGTTTGTGCAGAAGCTTGTAACGGGTAGAAAAAATATCGCTACCACCACTTTTAAGTATACCGTTCGACTCTGTGACGATTTATCGATGCTTGTTGAAGTTGGTGATAATGGGTT
Organism: Cochliomyia hominivorax; assembly: GCA_004302925.2. Lineage (NCBI taxonomy): Eukaryota > Metazoa > Arthropoda > Insecta > Diptera > Calliphoridae > Cochliomyia > Cochliomyia hominivorax. The sequence goes on from PYHX02000494.1 coordinate 23,347,968, forward strand.
TATATGTTTCTCCCTGAATAGGGTTTTAAGGTCATAAAGTTCAAGAATATAAAGCGAAAAAGCGATTTCACCGAAAAGTCTAATAATATTTCTAAATGAGGTGCTTAATTATACAGACATCGTTCTATTATTTCTCATAGGTCAAATACAAGCCCTCTTTAAAATAACACCTTTGAGGGTCTGAAATATCACGTATACGTCAAATTGGTCAAATTAAGATAGATATAGGCAAAGATCCATGTACGCAATTTTACCAAGGTAGAACTATTATTTCTCCTAGTTCTCGTAATACAAAAGAGAAAAAGCAATGTGGTGTAAGGTATTAATTAGTCGGGCTCGACCTACCAAAAATATAAAAGTATAATAATTTCATTTTGTGTGAAACTTGAGTACAAATGCGTAAATAATTTTAATTACATTAATGAATTTATATCATTTAATGAACAAAAAAAACTGGATATAATTAATGGGTGGTCTAATGAATTAAGTACCTTAAGAGGATTTTAAAAATATGAACACATTTCAAAGATTTTTTAAATAATTCCAGATATCAGAAAATGTAAAAAAATATATAAAAAATGCAAAGGCGCCTTCAGTATATTTTTATACCCTACACCACCGAAGGTGGTTGGTGTATTAGGGATTTATGATGATGTTTGTAACATGCAGACAAAAAATGGTGTTACGTCCACCTTTAAGTATACCGATTGACTCAAAATCACTTTCGATTTAACGTTGTCCGTCCGTCTGTCTGTCGTTCCGGTTGGCTGTTCATGTAAACGTTTTGAACAGTCTACAGGTCGAAATTTTTTAAATGTCTCGATAAAATTTGGTACATGTTATTATTTTGGTCCAATAATTCAAATACCTCCCATACAAATGTTCATCCCGAATTGAAGTTTTATGATCATAAAGATCCTATATACAAAACGATTTAAACAAAATTTGACACAAGTAAGATCTATAATATTCTAAAACGATGTGTAAAAATATTCGAGTAAGTCCATTATTTCTCATAGGTTCTATACAAAATCACTTCAAAATATTACTTTTAAGGGTAAAAATCTCACATTTACCTTCCTTTATTTTAATGAAAATTGGTCAAATTATGATTAGCAAATTTATTCAAGAGTCGGTTCAAAATTTCTAGTAGCCCCCATATAACCCCTAAAAAAATTCACTTTAAACGTATAAATTTAACATAAATTTTAGTATTAAAATAATGTTCTGGACACTTAAGAATAAATCAGAAAATCAAGTTATACGAGGTTCTTAACATAATTTTTCATAACTACAATTTTCAAACGACGATGTGGTGTAGGGTATTAGATAGTCTAGCTAGGCCGACTATAATTTCTTACTCATTTTAATGTTAAAACATTTTATTAAATAATAAAGTCATTAAATATATAGATTTTTTTCTCTTTTAAATTCTTAAAATATCTACACTGACAAGTCTATAAATTTTACTCAGACGTGCAAAGTCTTAACAAGAGGAAAGACGAAGAAAAAGAAGAAGATAAAGAAGAAGAATATTGTTAAATAAAGGAAAAGTAAGAACGTATAAATAAAACTCCTGGTGTCAATATACCAGAGTCTTTACCATTTTGGTTAAAGATTACGATTTGGTCTAGACTTTAGACATTTGCTTTAAGTTATAACACACTAAAGACAAGGTTACACTTACATACAAGTTTCTATATATGTACACATAAGGAGTGAGATCTAAAAAATTCTTAACAGACGTTTTTTATTAAAATTTTTAACCCAAATATAATTTGATTACTTTTTTGATCAAATTAATTTTGTAAAACATGTCAGTTAGTCTGATTAAAATGAGTGCCCGGTGCGCTTTGCTGCACAAAAATTCTCCTTAGTTCTAGATCTCGAAAAAAATTACATGCAACGGGAATTTCGCCAAATCCTTCTGACGCTGTCCATTCTAAAATGTTCCAAAAAATGAACGTTGCATAGGATGGTTACAAAATTGGACTCTCAAGGTAATTGGTAAATAATTGACCGACTCTCCTGTTTTCTGACTCTCATTTTGATAGAACTTTAGATACTCAAATACTTAGATTTCTTTTTTATCCCCCTGACCTTTTTCGTTCTATATATTTTTCAGTGAAACTATTTTTTGGGAAAGTATTTGGGATGAAAACCTCAAAACTTCACGTCAATTGTTCTTTAGATATTCGATACTTAAAAATTGATCCATCCCACATTTTATTCAGTTAAACAGTTCCAAGAGAATGTTATTGATATATTGATTATTCCTCTCACTTCGATAGTTCTTAATATGCATAATTTGCATTGTACGAGGGATACTTCTCCCCCTTGTCTTATTCGTCTTTCATTTTGTTGAATAAAACTGTTCCTTAAGGAAGAGATTGGGACCAAATTTGAGAACTCTTGCTGTTATAGTTCTTCAGACATTCGATAATCAATATTTGGATTATCTCTGCCCATAATCCTCTCCGTCCTACGTTTTGTCCAGTAAAACAGATTCTTGGTACCAGCTGGTTATAGTTCTTTTAATATTCTTGAATTAACATATGTTTTATAAGGGGGTACCCCCTGGTCCTATTCGAAATTTTTATAGCCTATGGTACTTTCGGGTCCTAAATAAATAAACCACAAACAAACACAAATTAATTTTTCTATAAAAAGGTTTTCAAACAAAATTCTACTTGGTCCTACAAAAAGTTGGCCAATCATTCAAATGTTTACTGTTAAACTGTCGCCAATGTTATTAAGCGGCACCGATATAACTTGTTCTTTGACAGAATACCTGATTCAGGTGGAATGAATAGTCCACATGATTTTTTTTAAGCCAAAAGTAAAAGGCATTTGCAAAAGGGCTCCCAACAGAAAGCAGCCCAGTTTGCTCTGTGTTCGAACTATTTGGTATGAAAAGTTAAAGTTAAATGCAGGTTTAAAATCATACAACGTTCAAAAATTTCCTGCCTGGAACGCTGCTAAAAATTTACCTCATATTGCTGCCTTTCTTAAGGCTTTATAATGTGTTCACTTATTTTTGGTCTGACTTGGCATCCACTCACTCTGCTGTACAAGAAAAATAATATGGTTTTTGAGGCAAATCCTCCAGACTGACTGGAGCTAAGGCCAGTGAGGAGATATTGGGCTCCTGTTAAAAGATAATTGAAGATTACAAAACTGGTGTCCAGAAGTGTGGTAGAGTGATTGAAACTATTTTTTTTAACTATAAGAATGCTTGTTAAGAATTTTTCAATCTCACTCCTTTTATATACAAACTATACACTACAAGTACTCTCTTGATGGGGTCTTTAACAATATAAAATATCTAAAATATATATATATATATATATATATATATATATATATATATATATATATATATATATATATATATATATATATATATATATATATATATATATATATATATATATATATATATCTATATATATATATATATATATATATATATATATATATATATATATATATATATATATATATATATATATATATATGTTTATAGAAAAAATCTTCACTTGTAAAAATCAGATAAATAACAACAATCTTTTGGCTACAGAACCATGATGATGCATTTCAGTAAATTGCATTGTAAGCTTATTTGAACGTTAAAAGAGGAACAATACAACGACAACAACCAAATAAGAGAGCGAGAGAAAATTAATGCTTTGTAAAAAGGCTACCGATTTTTAAACCGTTTTATTTTTTTCATTACTTTAATTAAACTAACGAAAGATTATTAAATTTTGAACATAATTTTAATAATAAAAGAATTTAATACCATCAACTTCCAGTTGATGTATGAGAGCATCTTCCATGGACGCTGATGAGATGTTTATTTAGTCTGTCTGTCTGTATGAATACAATGTATAGAATCAAATTTCTATCAAAATTCATTGATATGGAAAATATAATTTCTCTACTCGGGATTTTTATTTGAATAAATTGTGACTTCACTACAATTAAATTTATATATAATAAGTTTATCAGTTCGTGTGTAAAGTTAAGAAGGAATCGTCTGGGATCCCATTGAACCAAATACAAATCTGAGTAAATTTAGCTTTATCCCTCGGTCTATAGTAAACATTCTCACTTTTATACTAATTGTCCAAAATTTGGACTCATTGTTAGTTATTGTTCTGAGCAGTTTTCTATTTACACTGAACCAAATGTCATTGGTAATATTAACCAAAAATTTGTCGTAGAACTCTAAAAAAACATAAAAAAGATATTAAATAAACAGATTTTTATCTAATTAACAGATTTTTCTTCAAATTGAAGAATTTTCTTTAAATATACTAAAATTTAATCAAAACATTTTTATTAAAAGTTGTTAGATTGAATAAAATTTCATTAGAAAATTAACGAAAAATTGGTTTAATAAAGATATTTAATAAAATGTTAATTAACACACAACTTTATTCAGTTCTACTGCTAAAATAAAGTTAATTTGAATAAAATGTTTGTTTATAAAACAATTTCTTTTATCAACTAATATAAGTAACTTTTCGTCAAAATACAAGTCGATCGGCTCACAACCGTCCTATTGACACTGCACTATTTTTATCTATTATCTAAAACTAGCTTGTACCCGGTGCGTTTTGGTGCACAAAAATTATCCTCAGTTCTTAAGATATTCCATAATCAATATATGTTTTAATTTATAACAATTTGTTAACGTAATTCTTTTCTCAATTTTATTAAAATTTCGTAAATTTAATTCAATAATATTCATCAATATAACTAATTTATTTTTTTTTTTTTTTCAATTTGAAAAAAGTATTATTCAAATTGAAATATATTTATTCAAATTAATCGCATTTTAATTAATGAATTCAAATACTCATATTGACAATTTTTCATCAATTTGAAGAATTTACGAATAATTAACTAAAAAATTTTCGTTATAAGAAATAAAGGTTTCGTTGGCTGATATTTAACCAACTTTTATTCAATTCTACACCCTTTTTCGTTATATTTACTTTCTATTTTGGTTCAGTGTAATAACAAAAAAAGTTAAAACCGATATCTGAGACAAAATAAAACTCTTTCATGTGAACAACAACAAATTTACTAATTTCTTAAATATCATTCTCAATGGACTATAACTCGTATACTGAAAAACATTTTGCTAAAATATTAAATAAGTTAAATTTCATTCGACAATCATAATTTTGAACTTGGGAAAAGTGGCGAATTTTAACAATATCAGTACTATAGTTTCTATATGAGGACTTAGGTCATTCAATAACTTGAATATTTCAGCTTAAACCCGTTTTTAGAAAAATGGTGACTGGTGATATTGAAGCTACAGTCCAATACGCTCATGAAAATGGTATATTCAAGATAATCAGAAAATAATTGTGTTGAATTGTAATAAAATGGATCCATATGTAAGAGTTTAATAAGTTTAATAAGATCTGAGAAGAGTCGCTATATGGGAACTGTTAACAAACTTGTATTGATAAACGTCAAATTAATAAAATTGGTTTACATTTAAGAGTTTTAAAAGCCCAACCCTCTTTTCCCGTAAGGGTCCTTACATGGGAGGTTCCTAATTTTTGAAGCTACAGCCAAATATGGACCGATATTCGCCAAAGAAGTTTTAAAAATGTTTATGGCAAATTTCAGAAAATTATCTTAAAAACTGTTATCTATATGACACAATGACTTTGGGGAGGTTCATAATCGTCACTGCGCCGGAAAAAGTTCCTATGTAATAATGCGCTATAACTGCACAAGGACCGATCTTCATCAAATAAATAACGTTCTACATAAGCAATTTTGTAAATCCCAAATCAGTTAAGATTTTGACAGCAAATTTTGTGGGACAATAATTTTAATCGAAAATCTTTACATAGGAACTGCTTCCAGCACAGGGACTTTATTTAGCCTATAATTTTTTGTCAAGGGATCCAATTTTGATGGTTTCCCATGATGATGATGATGATGTCTATATCTGCTTTTAACCAGGAATATTCTATTTACTCCAGTTGGTTTTAGTTGTGAATTTTATCCGTGTACTTCATCTGAATTTTGAGGCTGTATCAGACATCGCACTATAACTTGTTTTCTATAGAACCAATATTGGTTTTAAGATAGCAAACTGAGAACATCGGTCCCAATTTCGTTATTCGAATGTTTTTTCCCAGACGGATATAGCTAAATCAATTGAGATATTTTGGAATTACACATGAAATCTTTAAGTTATTATACCCCCATCATATCGATACACTTAGAAACCTTCAATCCGAAATAATTATTTAATCTTAAGACCAGATTCAGGTGCACACGACATTATTTTTTCTGAAATGCTAAATGTGCAATCAACCGGGGAGTATATTATAGGGAGGGGTAACAACTCCTTCAGTAGGTTACCACGATTTTAAACTTTTAAAGCGAAAATGATAAACCAGTTTTGCAGAAAAGTGGAAGATGCCCTTAAGTGGACATGAACAAGGAATTTGGCTGCTCAACGATTTTAAGTGTATTGAGGTTTCTAATCAAAGAGCAATTTGAACCAGTCCGTTTTTCGGACGACGTCTGAACAATTCTTGGGGAAGTGATCTAAACCAGCTATGTAGAATTATGGAACAAAACTTTCTGTGGACACGATCAAGTTATGTTGAAGCCGGACAAAATTAAAATTTGCATGTTTACTGGAAATCGGAAACTGAAATGGAGCCCAAATCTTGAGGGTAGAACCGTAAAATAGGTATTGGAGCTGTAGCACCTAAATTGGCTGTCAATTCAAAATGACATAATGGCTCTACAAAAGTACAATTAGGTCCCTGCTAATATACGCCTCTGTAATTTAGTGAACATTAATCACCAAAATAATTAAAAATTGAAACAATATATATGCTTCAGAATAAGCAGCGCAAAGGCGATAACTTAAGGTAGTTCTTTAAAACAATACACTTTAACCAAATTATAGAAAGACAGGAAAAACTAACTGCCCTGACAACATGTTATCATGAAACATCGTGATTGGGCGGAATTGAAACAATATGTTGATGAAGCAGAAAACAAATCATTCCTTTAGTTACCAATACGGATCTAATATGTGCTAGAGCAAATTTGGTCAATAAATGTAATATCGATAATTGTGTTAGGTAAATGTTGATAGCTCCTTGTGGTCTGACCTATATTAACCTCTCTTTGGAAAAGAGTGAAGTGGAACGCATCATAAATAATGGTTCTTCTAACTACAGTTTGTATCTTAAACCAGAGAAGTTATTTTGGATGTTAATTTGGAATTATAAAAATAGCCTTAATAGTTTTAGGAGCTTAGAACCCCAAACTGGCACAACTTTCGTATGGGAGTTATCTATAATTTTTGACCAATTGTTACCAATTTCAATAAATACCATCTCGGAAATGTTGTTTTATATAATAAAACATTCAAGTTTAATAGACATCATCCCTGACACGAAAACCCCATTCCGAAAGATTAATCGTTTGGAAGTTTTTTGAGTTACTAATTTCAATAGATTTCGTCCTTGACCCAACGTAATAAAGAGTGTTTAGTACATTACATGAACTGAGGACCATTAAGACTGAAGGATGGACATTTTGAATTCGACTGAGGTTGCAAATCAAAGTTAACTGGTAAATTTTAAGCTTTACCCTTTATCGCCTAAAAAATCATAGCTTTTTTTGGCCTATAAAAAACTATTCTCAATCAAGGTTCTTCATTACTTCAGTACACACAACACTGACCATTTGGCACACATTCACAAGTCGGCAGTTGAGATTGAACTTAAATAAACATTTAAACGTTTATGCACTTAATTACATATTTTGAAATCAACAAGATTAATAGGACAACAAACAAGCCAGAAGAGAAGATTTTTCTAATTAATAGGGTAGCGCTTTTTTCAACAACTACGAAAATAAATATAAAACAACATTTTGACAGTTATGAATTTGTGTTAAAATAACATTTCACAATGTTAATTCAACTATAAAATATTTTTGTGTTTCTCTTTGTTTGTGCATTTTCCTAACAATTAAGAACTACCCTAATGAGTAGTAGTGTTAGAGCAGCCACTTGAATTATTACCCTACCAAAGCAACAACAAAAATTTGTCTTCTTCTCTTGATGAGATCTTTTCTTTTATTGTTATAAACTCAGTTTGGATTCCTCGGTCTTCTCTAGTCATTGATTCATGGCAATGTCCGTCCATTGGCCTGACTGTTCATTTGTGTGCCTGTTGGATTGTTAATAAATTGTGCCGCATGCCTCTTGTAAATGTGAGTTTTTTTCTTTTTGTAAATGACTAAAAACGATTTAAAGTTTTTTTCTCTCTTTTTTTTTTCTTTTAAATTCATGATGATGCAACTTAAATTTTATGTTGGAAGAGTTGGAAACAATTGTTTAGGAAAATATTTTATGGCAATTTGGGGAATTAATTATTTATTAAACGTGTGTGTTTGGTCAAGAGTCTTTGGAAGAAAAGTGATTTTATATAATTTTCTTTCTTTTTCTTTGATTTTCGTTTTAGAAAGTTTAATTGTTTCTTAATTTGTCTTATTAAGGTAGTGAAAGATCAAAGTCATTTAATGATTATAGACATTTATAAAAGTTAATATTTGTTATTTTCTATTAATTTTCTAAGATTTAGTATTAATGCCGATTAAAGGCTTCAGGTTATATTTTGAAATATTGAAGATAAATAAATATGAATATGAAATTAAATGAATTAATATCAATCATACGCACTGTGGAACTTTATACTAAATTTTTAGACTCTCCTGCACAAGTGGGAAGGATATACATTGTGAGTCCATGTGCAACGTCAAGAAAGAATCATCTACGACAACTTAAAGTATATGTTCTTGCATCAAGTCATAATCTGAATCGTTTTAGCTATGGCCGTCCATCTGTTGGAAATACATGTTCCCAATCCGAAGCAAATTCTATTTTGTAACAGTATACCAGTAGGAAAAAACTTATAGACCGATATTGAATTTAATGCAAATTTTTTCTAAACTTTAATTGGATTTAGACAGATGTTTGCAAGGAGGAGGGACAGTAAACTCGAAGTATCATTGAAACACATTTCGCAGGATGCGCTTTTAGAGAACATACTGATGAACATTATAAATCTTTAAATCTAGTCATAGAGTCAAGGTAGCATTTATACCAAATCCTGCACAATGGGGCATAATCATGTTTTTCTAATAAATCTCTAACTTTTGATCGGCTGGATGGATTTGTACGAAACTTAATTTACTTTATATTTAATTGTATCTTTTAACAGCGTTTTTTTCGAAATAAATGAAACTTTTACAACTTTTTACAAAATTTCAGAAAATATTTGCCTGATGATTCTAAATTAATGAATGAAAATATTGTTTATATATTAAGACGATTTTCTTAAATAAAAAACTAAAATAAAAAAATAAAAAATGCAAACAATGAGATTTTTTAATTTTGTCCCATAGTGTCCGCAGATAATTGAGGTCAAAAAATCCATTGTCCGATTTACAGATTTCCAATACAACATTCGGTTTTAAATTAAGAATTAGGAATTTAAGAAAATAAAGGTTAAATAAAACAAGTAGGAATGCTATATTTGGCTGTGCCGAATCTTAAATACCCTAACTAATACGAAAGGTCATCGGCTCAAAACTGATTTCCGTAAATAGGCATTATTTGAGAACAATAGCAATATATGGACCACATTAATAATATATATCAAAGATAGTTTTTATGGGCTTAAAATTTTTTTTTAAAATGTGGAACGATTTTAACAAAACAATTGTGAAAATTTCAAAGTAATCGGTTTATATTTAATACCCCGGGAATGAGTCTTACATGGGAAAGCTGATCAAATATAACGATCTCAGCAAAATCATGTTTTTTTTTTGAGTTTATCATTGTGTTAACATAAATTGATATGACAAATTTCAGAATATTATCCTTAAAATTGCGATCCATACAGAACACGGATTTGGGGTTGTTTCAAAATTTTGCATACTTCAGACAACATTTTTTACTCATGATCCAATTTTGATGATTATTTTAAGATGTTCATTTTCGGAACTTTGTCATAAAAATCGGTGTATAACTTATCTGCTATTGAACCAACATAAACAAGAAATTTTATTGAATACGAATAATTATTTTAGGCGTGAGAATGTTTCGAACAGACAGACGGATATAGCTAAATTGACTCAGTTTTTGATTTGATGCAAGAATATATATACTTCATGGATTTGCGATGATTCCTTTTTGGCATTACATATCGAATACCACTTGTGGTAGTGGAGAAATGGTCAAATTGGAGAGGGTCTGGAGTAAGGGTTTTTCGATAACAGAGTCAAACTGCACCATATTGTGCAATAATCCCTTTCCGAAAAATTCAAATCTTTTAAACATTTTTAAGAAAAAATATTTAAGATAAAAATAAGTGACGAATAGGATGATGTTACGCAGTTTTTACGAGAGCCATGATAACGACTGCGAGATCAGCATGAAATAATTGGAGACATCACAAAATATGATTAACTGTCTTATTTTCGCCATATAACTTAACACTTCTTTTCCAGGTCTTGGTAAATAGATGGAAGGCAGAGTTAAATACTCGAGAACTAATATTAACACAGTTGGATATAAAATATCTGATGGAACTAATTGCGTTGATGCTTCATCTCCTTGGAAATTGTTTCATTAAAATAAATAAATAAATAAATCTGCAAATGATAGTTTGTTCATGCAGACGAACTGGCAAAGATCTCTGCCATTGGAACCGATACTCGTATAATTAAGCATATAATTTTAGAAGATTATTAGACTTATTTGTGCAAAAAATCGCTTTAATTTCAGGACTTTTATGACCTTAAAACCCCATTCAGGGAGGAACATTTGCTTGGGGCCTTGATAAAATAATGGACCTATCACCACCAATTTCACTAGCCATCGTCCTTAATGACACGTTCCAAAGACATCGTTAAATCGACTCACAAAGTGACTCTAAGTTTAATGGTTCACTTAGAATTGGTAATTACAATATATTTTCTGTGCGTTACAAACTCAAGCACAAACGCATTATATCACCACCATAATATATGTTCCATAGAAAATATTGTAATTTTATCACAAAATCAAAAAAAAAAAAAAAAAAAAACAAAATTATTTCAAATTTTTGTTCGTTATTTTATGCTTAAAATTTTCATTGTTTCTATGCTTTTTTGCGCTCCTCTACACACATTCAACCCAAAATCCCCTGATGCTAAAATGAGCAAAAATTCTCAATATATCTCGCTATGAATATAATGCTCTTATAGGAGATTAAACTTTAATAAATACACATCTATTCATATTTTCTTTTTTGTTTGTGTATGTGTGTGTCTGTGTAATTTTATATTTTTTATGCCTCAAAGGTAGAATATGTTTGAAAAATACCCAGGAGTCTTTTGATTCATATTACAGATACTCGTATACATAATGCATACACTGGTGCATATTCTTATAAGCGCACATATGAATCGTTTCGCGTGTAACGTTAATAAGGAATTATATCAGGCCCCATAATGTATATCTTTTCTTGTATCGAATCAAAATCTGAGTCGATTATGCTATGTCCGTATGTCTATCTATCAGTTTAAATTTTAAAAAATTAAATTGGGACTGATTGCTATAGTCCCAAGAATTCTGAGTCGATTAAGCTCCTCCTTTCTGTTGTTGGAGCGCTCACATTCACAATGATCGACAGAACACAATAAAATATGGCCTGAAAATCGGTTAAGGGTATTAAAAGATTTAAACAAATATCTAAGTCAAGAGATTTGTCAATTATACATCGACAAATAGAAATGAAATTTTCTCATGATATAAAGTTATTTGGACTTTATTACCATTCTAAAAAAATATAAAAATCGGTTCAGTAATAAGTTATAGGCAAAAATATAACTGATTTTATGATTCAATTTACAAAAACTTTTATATATTTGTGAGTGTATATGTAAGAAACATACCGCATTTGCTTCACACGCATTTGTGATGGAAGGTATTGGAGACTCGGCAAAACCGAATATAATGTTCTTTTATTTCGTGCATTATTTGAATAAACTATATGAACCAAGTTTCCCTACAAATTCTAGATAGGGCCACACCAACAGATATATGCTGTGTTTGATAAATCATATTGTATACTGCTTTAGCACATGTATCGCAGCTTTTTTGGGTGGAATATGCAATCTTCATCCATTTTGCTATCCATAAAATAGAGAAGAGTATCTTCCAGCAATTCGTCATAAATTTTGCTGTTTACTGGATCAAAACAAATTTTTGATTCGTCAACTGCAAAAAAAGGCTGCCCAAACCATAACAGCTTTGAAATTACATTTTGACATACGAACATAATATGAGTATGAATCCAGTTCGTCAAAGCAAATGATCCATTTAAAATCCTCTGACAAATTTTGTATTTTCGTGAGAATTTTTTGGGCATTGGAGCACATTTTGGTTTCTTTTATTTATGTTTTCATCGTAAGCAACATGTTTGAAAGTCACAGGAAGATTAATCTTCTTCTTTTTTGTATGGAATTCAATTTGTTACGGGTTGTTGCTTCTTTTATAAGATTTATCTGCCATTTAGATAATTTTGTATTTCCGAACACCATAATTCTGTCGTTTTTTTACATACAACGTTTAATTTTTCGACCAATTTCTCTATTGGAATATTCTCGATCATTCACAAATTAAAATTTGGGTCATTTCCTGATCGGCCAGAAATATTTCCTTGGGCATCTTCAAATTATATGCAATTTATCGATTAAATAAGACAATTCCGCAGTAAATTTGAATTGATTTCATTAAAAAGTTGCATTTATTTATAAGAATCAGAAATATATATATGTACACTGAGGAAAAAACCGATGTCTCTCATTAAAGAATTTTAGCTTTACTTTTGGATGAGAACAGCATACAGCATGAGAACGTATAGAAAAAATATATAAGCGATAACCATAGACGAGAAAATAACATATTATTATTACCGTTACTAAAACTTTGTTTATTCACATTGTGATTTTTCCGCCAATATGTTAGTGTTTGTGATGAACATATTGCGAAATAACGTTTCTCTGCGTGATGAAATAAAAATATCGAAAAAAATAAATGCGTCTATAGGAATATGTATCAGTGTTTATGTATTTGTATATGGGGAATTGTGGCTTTTGTTTTAAGCCTGATCAAAAAAAATATGATTATAACGGTTCTTTTGTTCTAAATTAAATGTAAATCTGGTCAAATATTATGCGTTCTTTATATATTTTATGCAGCACAGTGGTTTCAATATGATTGAAGTATTTATTAGATGGTTAGAGCTGAGGTTCTTTCAAGTTGTTTTGTATGAGACCCCTATTTGCCAGGAACATAGTCGGTGACACTAAAATATTGCCCATTTCGGTAAAGTCAATTTTTTCTTAAATTCATCAATTATCTGGAAATTTTCTATAATAGTTTTGGTTGTAAGAAGGATAATACTTTCCTGTACCCTTTTCAAAACAATTGATACAATTTTACAATTTTTTTCCTTTTCAGAAATCTTATAAGACTATTAAAATTGATTTCGGCACAGCCGAATATAATGTGCTTCGTTTTTTATACAATTTCCTTTCGAATTAATTTGTTTATGAAAATTTCCTTCAAATAGATTTTATTAGACAGAAAAAGTTTAAGGTCACACCTGACACGACTGAATCGATTTTGGTGTCTCCATCTGTCAGTCTGTCTTATCTGATTTTAACGAATTTTGTAATGAATTTTTTTTTAAATTCAATTTGGTGGCCGTTATAGTAGAGAAATAGTTATAGACCCATATCGGTAACAATCTCATAGTGCAGACGTTAAACTTTGATAAAATTTGCAATAAGACGTATTTAGATTTAAACAGAAAATATCGGATCAGTAGACAAATGATTATGGACTTAAATATGCAACACTTTAACACACATCAAAACTATTGTGTCCTCGCAATTTTTAAAATAACTTTCTGAAATTTATCATATACATTTCTTATGATATAAAATTAAATTTCGGTGGGATCATTATTTTATCTAGCTCCTATTTATGGTCCCTATCCGGAATAGGAATTACCAATTTTAAGCTAATGAACCAATTCTAATGGAATTCGGCAAAACTGTTTTTATAACTGTTTTAAAAATATGTAACGAATTTAATTCCCATGCGATGATTTACTCCCTGAATAGGGATAACGTTGTATTACTTTTGTAAAGGACATCCTTTTGACCTTATCTTCCAGGTAAACTCTTAGATGTTGCAATATTTTAATGAAATTTGCTTAACCTACAAATGTATGAGAAAATTCTAGATCACCGGACCTCATTTAATGTAACTTCTTCATATGTCTTCTATCCAGAACAGGGTGTTCCTTGGCTAAGCATAAGTGGTGTTGGAAATCAAAGATGCGATACAGCATAATATTTCCATGTATCCTGCGAACAAAATTCAGGTCACAATTTTAGAGACATCTCGATGAAACTAGTCGTCATTTTTCTTGGGCCAAAGACGATGTCTATTGAAATTGGTGATGATCGGTCCATTATTGTGGTCCCATTCAAAAATGTAAAGCGATTTTATCGAAATTTGACACAAATATGTCTAATAATATTATAAAATGATGAGTAAATTGTTTCTCAAAAGACCCATACAACTCCTTTCAAAAATATTGCCTTAAACATATACGTTATATTATGATAAGAGTTCAGAAAATTAAGATAAATATAAGCAAAATTTAATGTGCGAAATTTTACGATGGTCGGTTTATACTTTCCTCTACCTCCCGTATTATTGCCCCCAGAAAAATTCCTTTTAAAATGCACAAATCCTACATAAATAAAAAATTATAAAATATATTTATACGAGGGTCGATTGTAAATGTTTTTAGCTTCCATTGATAACCAACAATGTGGTTTAGGGCATTAAATTGTCGAACTTGGCCGACTATAACGTCCACATGCTTTTATACCCTAAATAACCGTAGGTGGTTGGCGTATTACGGTTTGTTTGTAACATGCAAAAGAAATTGTGTTATCCCCACCTTTAAGTATACCGTTCGACTCAGAATTATTTTCCGAGTTGATTTGACGATGTCTGTCCATCCGTCTTTTCGTCTGTTATGAACAGTCTAAAGTCGCAATTTTTAAGATATCGCGATAAAATTCAGTAAATATTATTATTTTGATCCAGGGAATGAATTCCAGTGAAATTGACCATTATTTTAGGTACCTCCCGGAATATGGTTTTTTACTAATATAAATACTAAATATAAAGCGATTTAAATAAAATTTGCCACAAGTAAGTCTTATAATATTCTAAAATGATGTGTCAAAACAACCGAGAGTCATAGGTCCCATACAAAACGCCTTCCAAAAATCACTTTAAATGGCATAAATCTAACATATACGTTGGTATTGTAATAAGACGTTAATTAAAGATAAATATAAGGAAAAAATCTAGGTGCAAAATTACACGATGGTCGTTCTATAATTTCTTCTAGCTCTCACATTCTTTCACATAGATGTTAGTGTCACAATAATGTAATGCACAGTTAAGAATAAATCATAAAATTAAGTGATACGAGGGTCGTTCATTTATTTTTCGTAACTACTATATATAACCAACATTGTGGTGTAAAGTATTACTTAGTCGGGCTTCACTGACTTTAACATTCTTACTTGTTTTTTATTCATCTAAAATATCTTATATATTGTATATATAATTTTAAATTGCATTAACCCCTTTTTGTTTATGTCATTATTTGACATTAATGTCAATATGGCTGCAATATATTGTAAATTTACATAATATTTTTAATCCTTTTCAAATTATCTCACAAAATAGGACAACGATGTAATCATATGTAATGAATTTTATAAATACGAATATTTTGTATGTAAATAACAGAAACAAAATACATTTAACAACACACAGACACACACAGATCTGTTCTTTACCCAGCAGTTATAAGTTGACCGTACAGTTTAAGTGTCCTATTGGACGAGGTGGCGTTGAGTAGTGTATTTTGAAAAATCAGTTTAGTTGACTGTTGAGCTAGTAAACTGTCAAAATAGCTAATATATTGTTACTAACCAATACAATGACACTTTGACTTTCTATTGATCCCTTTGGTGAACCTTTTGACATTAATTTACGTATCAAAATTGTAGGGTTGCAGACACATTTACAAAAACATGTATATAAATTACCATCACATTTATTTTAATAATGAAAATAATGAAGATCATTATTATGCTGATGCCATATTTTTTGGATTTTTAACTTAATCACATATTATTTTGTACCCTACTACCACATCAAGTGGTTGGTTTATTATATGTTTGTACAAACGATCAAACTGTGCTATCACCGTCCATCCCATCGGCTGGCTGTCCATGTAAATCTTGTAAATAAAATGCCAGTGGTTGGAAGTGTCATTATTTGACCTCAAGTAAATATCTTTTTATATTAGTGATGATAAGAACGTTCCTCGCGAATGGGATTTTAAGCTCAAAAAAGTCCTAAACGTCCTATAAAACGATTTTAATGAAATTTGTCACAAATAAAACGCATGATATTGTAAAGGATCATATACAACTCATGAAAGCATCTCTCCTTTCACTTTTAACTGATATTTGGAATACCAACATAACATATATGTTGATATGTCCATAATTTCTTCTAGCTTCCATATTATCTCCCCAGAATAAAATCATTTCAAAACGCTTAAATTTGACATAATTCTTAGTGTCACAATAATGTTCTGCATACTTAAGGTTTAATAAAAAAAAATCAAATATACGAGGGTCCTTCATTAATTTTTTCGTAACTAAAATTTATAACCAACATTGTAGTGAAAGGTATTACATGGTCGGGCTTGACGAACCTTAACATTCTTACTTGTTTTTTTTTTATTCATCTGTTGTCATAGTATTTGCCTTTTTTTTATAATGGAAACATTGTAAGTATGTATGAGTGTATAGAATTTTTTAATATTAAACAACCCAGCAGGTTTTAGTTACTGTCGCTAACTAGTTAACCGACAGAATGAAAAGAGTGGTTCCTACCCTTTTACACCACAAGCAGAAGTGATGGGGGTATAATGAGTTTGTCAGTCCGTTTGTGAATTTAAGAAGCAATTATCTAAGACCCCATTAAGAATATATATATTCTTGTCTCAAATCAAAATCAGAATCAATTTTGCTATATCCATCTGTTTGATTGTTATTGGCATGCAGTCATCCACAATAATAGACGGAGCTTTATATATTAGTGAAAAGTTATTAAAAAGGATATAGATCGATATCTGAGTCAACATCTTAGTTCAGAAGAAGAATCTTCGTAAAATGTTTTATTATAAAACTATAATTCAGAATAAAGTTTTGCCGTAAAATTGTACTACATTTATCACAATTTTACTCCACAAAATAATTAAAATCGGTTCAGTTTGAAAAGAAGTTATAGTCCTATATCGGAGACAACCTTGAAAAAAATCGAAAGTTTTGAACAACTACTATGGCTAAACGACTTATTCAATTTTTCGTTAAGATACTTTTAATATCGCATGCCTCTATACATGTTACTACAATTATTTCCTAATTGATATACTTCTTATTTTTTCACTTTATTAGGCTCCCGGTAGTTTATTAGGGACACTTGAATGCACTTACTGACTGCCAAAAATGTATTTATATTCCTGGACTTTATGAAAATCAGAATTGATTTAATTTAAACTTTCTGTCTCTACATCAGAAGGATGTTATGTAGAATCACTCCCTGAGTCACTTTAGCGAAGTCTGACCCTCTTTCCGGTTGGATTGCTGGCTATCTTACGGTCTATGCAAAATTGTGAACAATTGAAAGATATCTTGAGAGATTTGTTATGTATGATTATTTTGGACCAAGGATGAAGCCCATTGAAACAACTGAAACGTAAAATTATACTCTTAATATGATATTGAATTAAAGCCCTTCGATAAGCAGATATTTTCAGTTAACCTCCCAGACTCCATAAAGTTTCACTTTTTAAAATCAGTTTAATGTGTATAAATCCCCAAAAAGGTGTCAGTATTGTGATAATATTATATTCACCTTAAATGTTTACTACCGGATTGATCCAGAATTTCTTACAACGCTCATGTAGCTCCCATTTCTAAAAATAACCTCAAATGAAAAATATCTCCAATAAATTTTAAATAAGCATGTTTATTCAAGCTTCAAATCTACGAAGGTTGGGACCTAATTTTTGAACATATAAGGCTATAATAGAGCCGGCCTTAACCGACTTTACAACATTCACTTCTTGAAGATAGTTTGATCAAATATTCAAGATATATTTTATTTCGGAATAAGTACTAATACTGTGATTGTAAAAGTGTCAGAGGTTTGACTTAGACTTTATGGACCTAATGGGGTTTGGTCCACAGCTTCCGAAAATTTGGGCCACCGAATATTAAGACGATACAGATTTATTTCACCTAATGCTGTCACCATGTTCTAAGATAATTGCTAAGAATATTAACTTTGACATTCAGTTTGTAACGCCAACAAGGAATCATCTAAGACTCCATGAAGTATATTTTGAATCGATTTAACAGAGAACGTCTTTCCGTCTGTTGTTTGCATGTTCACAAAATCGGTCCAATTTGTAGACATCAATATATAGGAAATGGCACGGGGGAGTCATATTCCTCAAACAGACTAAGCTTCAGAGCTTGAAATTCTTGAAATTTTTACACATAGATAAAGTCTAAATACAAATGTATTAAAGTCTGACAAAATTTTGGATAGGGCACGGAAGAGTGGTATCACCACTTATCAACGAAATTTTTCATATGATATATCTCTTTAAACTGTTACAGAGGTGTCCGAGAATTGAATACGATTTCTGTTCAATGTTTAATTATTATAAATTATAATTTCTTTTTGGGAATTACGAAAGTAATACATTTACGAGATATCAAACTTTAGGACCCTGCGGATCGTTAGATTCATAAAGTTCAATTTCAAAATTGTAACTCGCCCACATTTCTCCCCAGCAATAAGAGAAATTTTATCTGTTTGTTACAGATTTTATTTCCATTTAATAATTTTCATTTTGAACGTTGTGTGTCATTTTATTAAAATTATTGAAATAAAATTCCGAAAATAAAATAAAAAGTGAAACAAAATATTTTGATTAAACTTTTAAGCTCAGCTTATTTATTATTTTGTCGATTCTTTCAAATTGAAAATTCACTTGAATTTGAGTCGGGAAAAATATTTCATTTTCATTTTAAAATTTATTTTTCTCTCTCCTTTTTATATCCTTTTTTTGGTTCAAACAAAAAAAAAACTTGTTTACACATTAAATATCAACATATGTATGTGTGTGTGTTTACACTTACAAAAATGTATGCATGTGTTTTTATTGTTGCCACATTACACACAGATAAAAATGTTGTATAAGAAAGAAAACAAAATCACTTTATCGTTTCCGTTTTGTTTACATTTGTGTAAAATGACACTGTCTACTTGACACTTTTTTCAACTTTAGCTGCTAAATTAGGCTGGACTTAAAACAATAAATTTTATTAAGAAATAATGGAAACTGAACTAATTCTTTGTTGTGGATTATTTCAAAATTAAGGTCTGGCATTGATTCCATTAATTTCTTAAGATTAAATTTTAAATTCGGAATTTCCATCCAAACTTGTTTTATTTTAGTTTTAGCTCTATTAAAGTCATTACGCCTTCGCTTTGATCATTATTTGAATAAACTTTATGGGCCATATACCTTATATCCAAGTTCTCAACTGGGTTTAGGTCTGAACTTCAAGACGGCCAGTCAAAACAGAGTAATGCTATGTTCGCTAGATTTCATATTCCAGCATTATCTTGCTGGAATATGAAATGGATTACTTCGTCCATAAAAGAAAGAAGAGTATAATCAAACAATTCGTAATTAATTGTGGAATTGGCAACTGAAGATAATGATGCCAATCCATAGTACTACAACCGTCGAAATTACGTTTTGACATTCGAACATCGTTTGACCTCAAATCGTCCCATATAACATGAGTATGAGTCCAGGTCATCTAAATAAAATTTTCTTCGTCAGAAGAAATCATCTTTTTCCACTCCTCTGGCAATTATATGTATTTTCGGTGATTTTAAGACGATTTTATTTAGCTGTTTTACACCCTACACCAACGTGTGGTACATTACAAATTGTGTTCAGGTACAATATTTTAGGTAACTTTCTTTCAGTTGAAAAAATATTTAAACTGAGATAAATATAAGCAAAATCTATATTCGAAATGACACGACATGGCTCCATTATCTCTTCTAGCTCCAATATAACTCCCTAGAAAAAATCTTTCCAAACACATAAATTTCACATAAATCTAAGTATCATAATAATGTACTACTTATTTAATAATAATTAAACAAATTCTACGAGGGTTGTTCATAAATGTT
>PYHX02000494.1:23368579-23397894 GCA_004302925.2 Cochliomyia hominivorax
AAATAATGGAACTGAACTAATTCTTTGTTGTGGATTATTTCAAAATTAAGGTCTGGCATTGATTCCATTAATTTCTTAAGATTAAATTTTAAATTCGGAATTTCCATCCAAACTTGTTTTATTTTTAGTTTTAGCTCTATTAAAGTCATTACGCCTTCGCTTTGATCATTATTTGAATAAACTTTATGGGCCATATATCCTTATATCCAAGTTCTCAACTGGTTTAGGTCTGAACTTCAAGACGGCCAGTCAAACAGAGTAATTGCTATGTTCGCTAGATTTCATATTCCAGCATTATCTTGCTGGAATATGAAATGGATTACTTCGTCCATAAAAGAAAGAAGAGTATAATCAAACAATTCGTAATTAATTGTGGAATTGGCAACTGAAGATAATGATGCCAATCCATAGTACTACAACCGTCGAAATTACGTTTTGACATTCGAACATCGTTTGACCTCAAATCGTCCCAATAACATGAGTATGAGTCCAGGTCATCTAAATAAAATTTTCTTCGTCAGAAGAAATCATCTTTTTCCACTCCTCTGGCAATTATATGTATTTTCGGTGATTTTAAGACGATTTTATTTAGCTGTTTTACACCCTACACCAACGTGTGGTACATTACAAATGTGTCAGGTACAATATTTTAGGTAACTTTCTTTCAGTTGAAAATATTTTTAAACTGAGATAAATATAAGCAAAATCTATTATTCGAAATGACACGAATGGCTCCATTATCTCTTCTAGCTCCAATATAACTCCCTAGAAAAAATCTTTCCAAACACATAAATTTCACATAAATCTAAGTATCATAATAATGTACTACTTATTTAATAATAATTAAACAAATTCTACGAGGGTTGTTTCATAAATGTTTCTTAGCTGTCATTTACAGCCAAACGTGGTGTAGCGTACGACATAGTTCGAACTTTACTGACATGTTTTCTTGTTTTAGCGTTGACTTACTCTTTGGCTTCGCTCATGTTTTGAAATTATACACCACATTTTCGGATCGTTTAATTTTACCATAATTTAGTCTATTGGAACATCCTTGGTCCTGGAAAAAATTCAATGTTGGATATTTTTTGATCGGACAGAAAAGTTCCCTTTATGAGTAATTTGAGAGTTAAATACTAATTAATGATAATTTCTGACTCGACGTTATATAAGGTCTATATGTGTTCCGATTTTCACGAAATTCAAGATTGTGATTTCAGACTGAAACTGAAGTGGTAAGATTATGGGAATTTTATGGAAGCTATAAAAAATCATGCTCCGATAACCAAAAAAAAAAGGATAAGTAGGATTCGTTTTTCGACTTAACAGGTGATAACAACGGCTTTTAAAACGAGTAATACGTCTAACATTTAAGACAGGTTTTTAGGTACTGACCATACCGCTATCGATTTGGAGCGACTTCCGAAGAATTCTTACACACGTTTTTCATTAAAATTTTCAAACCAAGAATTCTTTGATACTTTATTACTTTGTTTAATGTTAAACAAATAATCGCTTGAGTAAAATTGTTAAAAATGTTTTAACAAAATCCAACTTGACCCTACAAAAATAGGTCTACTGTCTAACAGTTTCCAATGCACGAGAAGAATTTGTTCGTTGGATATTTCTTAAATCAAAAAAGAGAAAGCATTTATATAGGAGCTCGCAAGCCATCCGGTAAGAAAGCAACCCGTTAGCTCAAAACTCAAAGCTAATGGAGAATTAAACCTATACAGGGTTCGAAAGTTCCTGACAGGAACTAAAAATTAAGGCAAAAAACAGAGCACTGAAATTGAAGTCAAGTTTTCTAAAAAAATATTATTTCTGCGCAATGGAAGGCAAACGTATGTTCTGGTAGATTTTTCGCATACATCTTAGCCATAAAAGCAACGAAGAATTTTTCGTTCTCACTCCTTATGAGCATATTTTTATAGAGCTTTACAAGGACTATCTATTTTCATAATTTCTTCTTCTCCATTTATAAATGAATTTTTGGCGAATTTTTTAAAAATCTACATTCCCAAGGTGGTCAACTTTGGAAGATCACCTGTTGTGCTCCCGACTACATAGAAGCTTGTACTCTTGTAACTCCCAATATCTTAGCTTTAACCGTTTTTGAATTTCATTCACAAGTTACAAAATTTTTTTCCAACAACTGATTTGGACACACTGAACATCAGTGCAACGAATAATAATTAAACTTTCTTGATTTCGAAATGTCTTTATATCTTTGAAAAAAACTATTTTTATCGATATAAAATCGCACTAACCTATTAATCGTATACTATGAAGAAGTAAGAATACTATATTCGTTATGGCGAATATTCAATACCCTCCACCACAAATGTGTAAAAGTAAATACAATTATGTTTCGTACAAACACTCACAAACGTATATAATATATAATCGTTTTTTTTAATGAATCATAAAATTAGCTATATTTTTGGCTATAACTTTTTCCACTGAACCGATTTTGATCATTTTTGGAATTAAAATGAAGTACAGTTTGTCCAAATTGTCGATTTCTAATTGACAATTTAACGAAAATTCTTCACAGGAGTTAAGAGGTTGCCGCAGATATTGGTCTATATTCTTTGATATACTTAACTGATTTGCTGCTTTAAAAAAAAGGAAATTACCAGGACTATAACAAATACTGGGACCAAATTTCATTGAGCTCTGACAATTATTGTGGATGTGAGAGTGACAACAACAGATGTACAAACTAACCAATTCAGAGTTTGATTTGATGCAAGAATAAATACACATTATGAGGTCTTAGATGATTCCTTCTTAACGTTACATACGGAATGACAAAATTAATATTCCCTCTTCACTACTTGTAATGATGAAGGGTATAACAAATTGTTAAATATTATTTTTTTCACTTCAATACGTTATGTTTGCATACAAAAGTACAGGAAAATAAATACACTTCAAACATGTTAATGGAAACAAAAACACTAAGAAAGGATGTTAAAAGAGGTAAACAAGCAAAAAAGAAGAAGAAGAATAAAAAAACAATACAATAATAACGACATAAGTAACAGCTAAAATGAACTGTTTCTCTCGTAACCTTTAAATATCCTGAAGGAGTTTATACTTAACAAATACACAAATGTATGTAACAGTGCTTGTTTACACTTACACGCACACAAACATATGTATGTTCAACAAAATATTTATGTGTTAAAGTTATTTTTTAAAGGTTAAGTTGAATTATTAAATTATTTTACAATTAAAGCATTTTGTAAATAAAATCCTTATTTATGCAAATAATGCAGATAAGAAGAAAATCAGTTTAATGACAGAATGATTCTAATGACATTTAGCAAATTGTTGATATAGACTAGATATATAAAATTAGAATCTCGAAGGAAATATCCTTATATGGAAACAACGTTATTTAGACAGGATCCACAAAAATTGACAGACCTCAATGAAATTTTGACCTGAGCATTTTCTATTATCCTGAGAAGTTTGCTATTTTAAAGCAGAAAAATCGGTTCTGTTTATGAACAGGTATAGACCGATATCTAACGTTACCTCTAAATTCAAGCAAAGAATTTCGTTTAATTTTAATTATAAATCAAATAAAATTTGGCCGTCATATTAAGTTTAATGGGCCTCATTACCATTCTAAAAGTTATCAACATCGGTTCAGTTGCAAAAACAGTTATAGCCGAAAATGGAAATAATTTGATGACTTATTAAATGTTCCTGTCTTGTGTTTAAGAAAAACTTTTATATGAAGTGAGATCGAGAAGTTCATATGTATGTTTAGAATTTCTCAATCTCACTCCTTACACAGGTAGTTTGAACAGATAGTCCATGTAAGTTTAAAATGTACCAAACTTTTGGATACCTAACAAGGCCCCAATACCTCTCTACTAGCCTTAGCTCCAGACAGTTTAGAGTATTCGCCTCTTTTGATACAAATATCACATTATAGTTCTTGCAGACCTTAAGGTCTTGTTTACCATAGTCACAGGATGCCAAGTTATCCAAAATATGTGGACACATCATGAAGCCTTTTTTGTAAACATTCCTTGAAGTCAATTTCGATATTTATAGAGCCCGTTGCAACCAATAGCTTCTTTTGACGCAACTGCATATTGCTTACCATACCAAGAACTTTTTGGGTCCTAAAATTACCTCAACATTTGCTCGAGCAAAAGCAACATAAAATTTGTGACTAGAAGTTTGCGAAAGGTCTACCAGAACATATGTTTCGGGATCCATTATACAGTGAGAATATTTTTTTGACTTCAATATTTGTGCTCTGTTTAAGGTTTCTAAATTTTCAACAGCGTTTCTGTCAGGAAGCTTTTGAGCCTTGTAAGTTTTTAACCCCGCATTAGGTTAACTAACATGAGGATAACCGGGCAACTTTCCTACGGATTGTATTGGCAGAGGCTTTCGTTTTTATTGGCTTTAGAAACATTATATGGGCCATTACTGCTGACTGAATCAGGATTTCTAGCAACGTTCAAGTTCTCCAGGTACTGTTTGATAACGTTGAAAATAGTTTAAGGGCAGCTCTAAATGCTTGGCCAACTTAAGCTCCAAGTTAGGTTTTGTTAAAAAATATTTAATAATTTTAGTACGCACTTTTTTCTGGTCCCTCAATTTAATCAGGTCACATGATCGAATTATATTAAATAATATTGGGTTAAAAATTTTAATTGAAAACTTTTGTTAAGGATTTTCGATCTCACTCCTTATTGTCATCAGACTTTTTTATTTGAAAATTAATGTTGGTTTTTAACTCAATGAAATAGAACCAGAATGGGGCAATATTTTGGACATATGTTAAATAAAAGTTTAAAGATTCTAAAATTGCAGATTTATTTATACAAAATCGATTCTGCCCCTTTATACACCGGACTATGGATAATTTTGGAACGGTCTTCTAGAAATGTATACCAAATGTATAAAATAACCGTATTTTTAAGGTCTATGTCTCGATTTATGGAAGGACATATATATGAAGATTTAGTCCTAATTTTCATTAAGATGTTAATGAAAAGGGACTGAAGCACATTTTTAGATCCCTTAAAAGTTTTAATGGCACAATACTTTCAATCCGTTCTAACATCAGCACAGATGTATTGTACCTCAATGTTTATAAAATAATGTATAAATCATTTCCACACAATTAAGTTCATACATTAATTAATGTGTTCATTATCACCTTAAATACATAATTACAATTACATACATAGAATAAAAGGGAGCAGACTATACAACATAAGGAGTGAGATAAAAGAAAATATTTACTTATATTGAAGTGAAAAATATCGAAATTTTTGATTTAGAACGCTGACGCACTCTAATGTCAAACATAATGCGATTCTCCCAGAACTGTAACACACGGAATGACAAAGTTTGTTTATCCTTTTTTACGGTCGCATTCCTTAAATGTGCTCAATAATAAATAAATATGAATATAATTTTCTAGAAATTTTCTTCTTTAGTTCATTTCATTTTAGACATGATGATAATGAATAGAAATTAAATATGGCCACAATGTAGATTTGAAATTAAGGTATTAAACCCATTTTCTTTTGAATATCAAATTTCATTTTAATTATTATAAAATCAATTCCATAGAAATTTACTTTTGACTTTAATTTTTATTAAAAACATTATGTGAATCAGATATTAGGAATGAGATTAGAATACACACATGGACAAAAGTCACCGTCACATATATTTTGCAACGTTCAAAGGTTTCCCATGACCAGGAAATAATTGATATATAAAATGGTTAACTTAAATCCTTTTTCTTATACTTAAGAAATCAAGTAAAAGTACTTCAATACTCTCCACCACTATAATTTTTTCTACTGAACCGATTTTGATAATTTTTAGGAATGAAAATGAAGTACATATTATCATATATTTTGCCAAAATCTTCTTCTTATTTGTCGATTTTTCTTTGATAGTTTTACAAAAATTTTCCGTTGGAACTCAGTGGCTGCCACAGATATCGACCTATAACTTTGGATATACTAAACCGATTTTAATGATTTTAAATAGCAAACTTTTCAGGACTATAACAAATAATCAGGGAAAATTTCATTGAGCTCCGTCAATTACTGTGACAGACAGACAACAAATGACTGATACGAAATATTTATGAACTGCCCTCGTATAATTGGCTCTTCTTATTTATGCTTATGTTTGCATAGATTTTTGCGATAGATGTGAGATTTATGAGTTTTAAAATTAATTTCTTTCTGAACCTCGACCCTCGTATAATTTCGCACAGCGGGTTTTGCTTATATTGATCTTAATTGCTACAAACAGTTTTAATACCCAAAATTTGGATGAAATGTTATTAGATTTAGGAATTGTATGGACTATAAAAACCCTTTCGGGGGAATATTTGTATGAGGCCTATATGAAATAGTGGACCGATCTCAACCAATTTCAATAGGCATCGTAGTTGGGCAAAAAAATCTTAGGAGCCGAACTTCATTGGAAAATCTTCAAGATTGCGAACACACTGCCGGAAGGGCGGATATGTTTAAATCGACTCATGAAGTGATTGTAAGTTAAACTGTATGACAATTTTTTCTGCTTGTTACGAACATCTGCACAAACCCATAATACCCCCATTACCTACGTTGGTGTAGAGTATAAATATACTAAACAGTTCATATAACTATAACTGTAAATAAAACTCCTCCATTAATCTCTCTTTAAGTTTATTGTTGGAAGTACTGAAATTTTCTCAAATTCGTCTATCCATATGGCCCAATAAATGTTCTATTGGGAGACTGGGAAGAAGTTGTAAGAGTGCAAGGTGTTGTATTAGATCTATAATCGAAGATTTTCGGTTGTGTGCTAAGAGTCGTTGTCCTGCTTGAAGAAATAGTAAAATTCAGTGCCAAGTTTTTGAGCACTTTTATGAAAATTATTCTTAAGGACATTCAAATGGACATTTATATCCATAAGTCCATCAATAAATACTAGCTCCTTAACCAAAGCCACGACACGCAACCTTACACTATGACATCAGCACCACCATGTTGAACACTCCACTGCATGTCTATCTGCAAAGCCCATAAGATTCCAAAATATAAAGCGATTTTAACAATATTTGGCACAAATAATTATCGTAGTAATCTTAAATGATGTGAAAAATTATACGAGGACCGGTTTATTATTTCTCAGATAAAAAATTATTTCACAATTTTAATGTTAATAAATTGGAACCTTTTTCAGAAACCCTTACATTAATGTTTTTATAGTGCTTTCTATCGCTTTGCTAGAACAGGTAGTCCTTCCTCATTCAAAATCTATAAAATTTTGGACACTTTTTGTTTCTACTGTAGGAACTATAAATATTATTTTATAAAATTTAATTAGGCCAATTAAAAAATGCTTCAACTCATCTTTATTTTAATTTTAGTTCATATTTTTTATTATGACATTTAATTTAAATTATAATTTCTATTTTTATCTTATAATTCAGGATTAAAGTACTGTAATACCTTTTTCACAAAATACACCCATATTTATATTTTTATGCACAGAAATTACGTTAAATACAAAACGAATAAAAAATTAAAATCTCTTTTATAATGAACTTAAAAATATTATTATTTTGCATTTGTATGTGTTACATGTGGTTGTATGTAGTGAGAGATATTTACAGTCATGGTAAAAATAATGATTACACCTTATGTATAACGAATACACACCACCACAGACAGCTTTTCTCTTCAAATATATCATGTTACCGATCGGCCATGGACAAATCACGTAAAAAGTCAATTTAATTTGGTAATAATCGCTTTAGTGTATTAAAAAACCGAAAACCGACCGGTTTCAAATAATTTCTATTTTCGAATTATTCAACATGCCGGTTTTTTTTCAGTCGGTTACCCGGTTTTTAATGGAAAGCACTTTTAAGAATTTTTCTTAAATATTCAGCTTCGGCCATGACTGATAATATATACAATTTTTCATTACGCGTGTTACATGAGCAAAGTACAGTATGCATATTATATAACATATTCTGAATCGACTTTGCAATGTCAATTAAATTATAATCTATAAAGAAACCTCTTGCGAAAATTTATTTTAAAGTGCTGAGAACAGCTCCTCTGCTAGTTGAAAAGGTTATCCCAAATCAAAAAACTTTGGCAATTTCTTAAAACAAGGAATATCGGTCCAATAACAAGAATATTTATACCGATTTCTGAGATAACCTCTGGTTCAAAAGAAAAACATTTTTAAATTTTGCAAAAATAGCAGCAGCAATATGTCTTCGACTATCCGTGAACAGTTGCCAATTAAGCAACATCACCCATGGGAAGATCTCTCAGCAACTACAATAGAGTTGCAGAGGAAACACTAAGTGTAGTACAATCACATAGAAAACTTGGATAACAGATGACACTTAGAACCTGATTTCACAGAAGGAAACTCAAACGACAGTTAAACAACAACAATACTTTGAAACAGCAGTACAAACTACTGGCAAAACATTTAAAGAAAACCATAAGAAGAGAGAAAAGAATGTTCTTAGAACGGGTGTTAAACTGTCTTCTCAATCGCAAGTTTAGCAGGTACCAAGCTGTCATCTCCAACTTGGAAGAAAAGCATCATTGTTAAATTACTAAACAGTGGCGACTTGAAATATTAAAACAGCTGGAGAGGAATTACTTTGCTTAAAATTGAGAAAAATTTATAAGATAAACAGGCAGTTTTCCCTCAAAAAAGGAGTTGTGTAGATCAAGCAAACGCCCTACACATACTAACAGACGAACTTTCATAAGGAAAGCATTGAGAATAAAAAGAGAATTTCAGAAGATAATACGAATCATCGCATCTATGTACGTAGATGCTGATGCTTCTTCACAACGTCAATGTCAGCCAACCATTTCAAACAAATGTCAATAGGATATCTCCTATTACCTCAGCTATTCAACATCGCACAGGAGGTTATAATGAGCGAATTATTTACAAAGAGAGGAGGAATTACGTGGAGTCTCTCACGTCAACTAGAGAATCTGGATTATGCGAATAATATTTCTTTATTCTCGTACACGATAACCTACATGAAAATATAATTGTAAAAGCAAGAAGACCAAAGTAATAGAAATTAACAACGCAAACATGAATAACGTCATTCTGCAAAGCCAACCAGTAGAGCACGTAGATAGCTTCTGCTATCTAAGTAGTAAATAACAGGCTCAATAAAGCGAAAGCGGCATTTAGACGACTGAAATCACTATGGAGACATTCACAAATATTCATACAAACAAAGACTGTTGATCAGAAGTGAAATCCGGTAAGTTTCGAACACTTTCACTCAAAATATACAGGATTTCATTAACAAGTTCTTCAGAATTAAAATACAATAGAATATTCGGACTAAATAATATCAACAAACTAGATCTCTGGAACATTACAAACAAAGAACCCAAAGTAACATAAATAAAACGTAGAAAATGGAAACGAATCAGCCATGCTAACAGAAAAGACCCGAAAAATATAACTTAAATGGAAAACTCAAGCTTCAAGAAGCCGTGGCGGGTTAAAAAATAAATGGGGACGTTCGATACTTCAAGATATAGGTCAACGCAATCTTATACAGGAAGACGTAAAAACCGTATAAGATGCAAAATCTTTCTAGAAGCCATGTGTTCCTAAGAAGAGTAATGGAAGAAATATGACTTTGAATATCATTCAAATAAATTATCGACATCGATTCAGTTCAAAAAAGTTATAGACAAAAATGTAAAATTTGGATGCCGAGCAAAAATAAGGCGTGATAAAATCGTAATATTTATTTATATACTTTTATATATCGATCGGACCAGAATCACTTTTTAGTCGAAAAAACCGAAGCTTTCATCCGAAAATCATTTTAAAGTGCTTGATATATTAAAATGTTTGGCAACTTGATAACTCCATAACTTTCTTATATCACTCAACCCTCTTTCCGAAAATTACCGAAGTGTAATTTAAAACTTATAAATTATACAACATTTCATTAAATCTTTGCACTCATTATAATGTGCTTTCTCTATTCTAGGAAGAAACAGAACCACATATGTCTTCTTCCCAGAGTAGGAAGTCCATTAAAATTTGCAACTAATAAATTTGGCTCTCTATCAAGAAGTATAACCGATTTTAAAAATATCGGTTCTTATTGAATGTATTTTCGGTGTGTGAGATAAAAAATGGAGAATTAGTTTTCTAACGCAATATCGTTGGTTCGCGCAGATTTTTCTCAAATTTAAAATGGCGGAGCAAATATGTGCACAATCGAATGCTCTTAATTATTATCATTTGATTTTTGTTTTATGAAACTCGTTATAATTTTGAACTTTACTGTACTTAACCTAAATATGATACTTATTCATAGGTGTACATAAGTTTATAATTTAAATACAGTGATTTTTCCAACAAAGTTATTTAAAATGTTGGTGTGAAGTTTTATAAGTTGAACGAAATTTAATAGATGAAATGAAATCGACAAGAACAAAAAAATTATTGTTAATTGGATTTATTGGATGGAACCAAAATCATAGAATGATTTTTATATCAAATTAAAAGAGTTAAAGCTGTATAGAGATATATTGGCCTTATAGAAAAGTTCAAATATTGGGTTTAACTATTCCAAAAAAACTACTATTCCAATAATAATAAACGTGACTTAAAAGGAGGTTCCCCAATTCATAAATCGTGATTTGAAATGAACAATCTGTAATGTAACATTAATTAAGAAATATAAAAACTTTATAAACCAGTTCCAATTTATGTAAAGAATAGAAAGAATATTCACGGTTCACTAGACCAAACATTGCACAGTGGAGCAGAACCAACTTTCTTTTCTCTGGAAGTAAATCGGTAACTTTTGATCGGCTTAATGATTTTATACGAAATTTAACACAATGACGGGAGAAGAATGTGGCATTATAACTTCAGCAGTTTGGACAGCATGGGCTTATAGGGGCGCAAAATGGGTTACCTTGGACAATTTAATTTTTTTAGGCATGTGAAAAACTTTTGATTCTCAAGCGTGATTCTCACACGTGAAATTTATCTCTAATAATTATCGAGTTATTTGAAGTAAAATTTTCAACTTTGCAAGATCTTGAAAATTTTTTTTATTTTTTTTTTTTAATTTATATTAGAAGTCCGATATTTTTGATCATAATTAAATTAATTTATCTAATAAAAAAGACTGAGATCAATGACTCCACACGGTAAAAAAAATTTTTATTTTCAATATAAAAATTCAGAAACTTGCAAATTATTGTATTCACTTATTTTCATCTATAATAAAAGTTTCTTTCTAAACGTACGTAAAATGTTAATCTTTCTGAAAGGTTTCATTACACAGTTTAAATTCTATATCGAAAAACCCTATAGGGCTAAGTCCAGATCTTCTCGAGTTGCACTCTTTTTTAATAGAAATTTCGATTTTGAACTTTATGTTCTAAAATTTCAAAGCCAAAATTTTAAAAAAGAGTATAGTTTTGGAAAGCTTAAAGTTATTACAATCGTTTGGTAATGACCTTCCCAAGACCTATAAGCCAAAATCCAAAAAAATTACACTTTTGGGGTTATGTGACATTATCTGCAAATTTCAAAAAGTTATCTTTATTATTGTATAATTTATTTCAATCCAAATCAAAAGTAACAGATTTATTTCCAAAAAAATCAATTCTAGCGATTAAGGACAACGCAATCTTACATGGGATAATGCAAAAACAACTACAGCAACCCGCAAAAGATGGGAATGCTTCCTTAAAGCCATATGGTTCTAAGAGATGCAATGGAAAAAATATGAATTTGTCCGTCTTTCAAAAAAATTATCAAAATCGATTCAGTTCAAGAGAGTTATAGACAAAAATGCGCAATTTGGATGTCCTGCAAAGGTAGGGTGTCATAAGAGCGTAATTTTTATACTCACTGAAAAAATGCATTCTTAGGTATATCGATCGACTCAGAATCGCTTCCTATGTCGAAATAACCGTAGCTTTCATACAGACCAACATCTGAAAATCTTTTTAAAGTGCACAAATTGTTCTGCCCCATTTTGCATTGGCAGATACCAGGCAGTGGGGCAAATATATATTTTTTAACATCATTGTAAATTCAGATCAGTAGTAGAGGAGTTTGAAAGGTGATCTCTATAACAGAATCACACTCAAAGCTATGTGGGACGCAAGCTGGGCCCACGGACTTAAAATATTTTCAATCTGTCACAAAATTTATGTTTTTAATTCTTTAAAAAAATGTCATTTTGGTATTTCATTTTAATCTAAAAAGTTCACTTTAAGGACCTGCAAAAGGATAATAACTTTTAACATAATTTTCAATTCCTCCACTTTACATGAAATATCAACCTAAAACTCACTTTTTTATTGGTTTTACATATATTTTATAATGGTTTTAGTTTTCCACTTTTCATAATGATTCAGGTAAATGTAAACTTCCCGCATTTTAAAATTGTTATCCATAACGAATACAAAAGCAATTTTAATAATGCAGACCTAGAAAAATACACATACAAATACACTTGCATATGTATATGTATACTATAACAAACATGCACTCTCTAATTCACACGTATTATTAGTATTATTTTACAAAAGTTTTATACAAGTTGAAATTTTATTTGTATAGGTGAGTCTACACATGAGAGAGAGAAATTATTTGAGAACCTCAATAGTTAAGGCCTTTTGAAAGAACTTCAAAGATATTTGGAACCATGTTTTAATTAAAGAAGTTAATGTTTGTAAAACCACTTTAATATTTTTATATCTTTGCGGAAAGGAGAAGAACAAGAATTTAAAAATATGGGAGAATGAAAGTACAGAGAAGAGCTTTCTAGTCCTATATAGGATTCCCCTTAATGTCAATTCATTGGAGGCAACTTCCCCATCCTTCGATCTCCGGCAAAGAGCACTCTATATTATGTTTATTTCCACATCGAAACTTATTATCGCTTTGAAACTAAAGCGAGTTTTAAAACATTGTTAAAGGGGCCTTTCCTCTTAAAGCGATCACATAACTTCCCGTTAAAAATATATTTCGGTATCCATATTTTATAAAGATCTAAAGATGGGTGTTACAATACAGTGAAATTTCTATTATATATATTTTTTAGTGTTGGTCTCATTTTTGATAAATTCATATTTAAACAACTAACAAGTTATAGTCGGTTAAATCCGACTTTGTAATACCCTACAGGTTGTTAGTTATAAATATGTAGAGAATTGTTCTCATTGCTTCACGAATAACTCTAGATAAGATAATAATTGATAAGACTGGGAATCTTTGTAAATAAACCAGAAACCTCTGTTTGCAAGACTGGAGTCTAGTCTAGTCCCAGCTAGGGAGAACTTGGCCGATTTGACACACTGAAGTCTAAACTACCAGCCAAAGGAAAATACGGGCCATGCAATCCAATTATACGAGTTCATGGACCGTTTGGAATTTTAACTTGGCTATAAACGATTTCACGGCAAGTGGTGTGGTACACATCACCTGGGTCATGAGGGAGTGATCACATAAAATATGGAGGCAGAAAAATTATCAAATGTATTTCTGCCGATTATAAGCTTAGTATACCTAATGCCTTTGGTCAAATACAAAGCCAGGCTACTTGAGTGGTTGACAGAGTGACACGGAACTATGTTGGACATTGGAATGGTTGGTAGAACTAAGGGAAAGTGAGCTTAGTAAAAAGGTGGGCGTCCAAACTGGGCATAACACTCTACAGCAATTTTATAATCGTTTAAGGCAACAAACGATTTCTCGGCAAGTGGAGTGGTACATCACGTGGGTACCAGGTCATAAGGGAGTGATCGGAAATATGGAGGTAAACAATTATCAAACAAGGCTATATTTCTGCGGATTGTGAGCTTAGAAAATATAATGCCTTTTGTCGAATTCAAACGCAGGCTACTTGAGTTGGCGACAGAACTATGTTCAACACTGGTATGGTATGGAACTTATTAAGAAGGTGGACGTACTTACTGGACATAAAATCCTACAGTAATTACTTAATAGAATAGATGTCATCGAGGACATCATATGTAGTGTTATGGGGAGGATATTAAGACGAATAAACATGTTTTGTTAACAGGTCGATATAATGACCATGATCTACACCAACGCTCATGGGACCTCTAAGGTCTATTTTCCTTAACTTATCTCTTTAAATTATAGTATAAAAATGAACTGAACTATGACAGAACCATTACATACAACTGTACGTACTCCACAATCGCATCAAGTCCTTGATATTGACTCTTTAAGCTAAATATCGGTACTCTTTGAACTATAATTTCTATGGGAATATAATGAACGAACTTCCACATTAACAGGCAACATATGACATGGGATAATTTTAATCCTAAACTCTTAAATTTAATTATAATACATTTTTTCTAAAATATAATTGGTGGAATATATGAAAAATACGACGCAGCCGAAAATAGTGGTCCGCATTATTTTATATCAAGTCAATTTTGATGATTTTTGATCCGATAATAATGTATGTGTTTATAACTTTAAGTCCAATTAACTTTTATGAAAGATTTTTTTCCAACAGACAGACAGTAACACAGATGGAATCCAGCTAAATCGACTCAGATTTTAATTCGATGCAAGACCCCGTTATGACAACTTTAATGTTTCCCATTTGGTGTTACACACACCAGGACAAACTAAATATTCCCTTAGTTTCCATGTGGTGGTGGATGTAAAAAAAAAACAGCAACCAAATAGTTTAAATTAATGGCTTTTTACAAAAGTGTTTAGTAAATAAAGCTTAAAATGTTAAAATTATTAATGCGACATTTACAAAAAGCTTTGTGTGCTCATTTTGAAGTTTTTCCTTGTTAAAATTTTATAAATGGAAAATTATGAGAGAAATATGGAGAAGAAAACTAAAAAAAGGATTTAAATGATAATAAATGAAAATAATTTACACTTTTCCCACTAAGTACACTGAGTGACAAAAGTACAAATATGATATTTGTTTAATATAAAATGTGGAAATGAAGTTTGTAAAGAATGATAAATTTATAGATTTCAAGTGGGGTTTATCCTTTCCCGGGATTTTTTGTTCACGGGAATTTAGGAAAAATATCTTTAATTCCCGGGAATAAATTATAGAATCATGTTTTCTCTAAAACTAATATTTTAAGAGTCTTCTAAAGAAAACAAATACAAAACAAGAAAATTAAATATCATTCAATCAAATGTGATTTGATATACATGAAATTCCGAGTCCAATATATTATTTGCAGATTTTATTAAAATACTTAAATTCTAATTAATTTTATGTACATAAAACTGTTTTCTAGAAGCCCTAATATTAAGCTGCTATTGCAGGTAAATAGTTTTCTCATATGGGAGCTATAATAAAATGTGAACTCATGTTCCTAAAGACATTTTTGGCGAATTCCATTGAAATGTTAATTTATTAAGAATTTAATCAGCTTAAACTATTTTCTAAAATTGAAGAATTATATATGCGCTATAGCCTAATTAGAGCCCATATTCATGAAATTATTGTATTTAAGAGAATTAGAAAAAATTAATACCGAATTTTAGATGGTATTATTCCACACTAAGGTCTTTTATGAAACTTTATTCCCCTTAACGGGACCTATAACTAAATATGGACCAGTATTCACTATTCTCCCCCTTCAATGCCTGTATGTAAGTATGGGAAATTTGAATTGCGAAATCTTGATTTCATTAACTTCTTAAATCCACAGTACTCATTGCCATCGTTGACTCCAGAGTGGTGAGCTCTGCAAGGTTACCCATCACCCTGCTAAACTCAATTTTTCCCAAAATTCAGAATTTCCATTTTCCTTTCACCTGAATCGCTACATAGAATTCTCCTAATTTGTTATACCCAGTAGATGTGTACCATTCCATTTTTTATAGTTTCTTATAGTCTGGTACTCGGAGACATACTTTGGTTTTAGTTCTTCAAAAAAGAGTCCAAGTAGAACGGGAGTTTTTAAGTAAATTTCCTTTTGAACAATAATTACGCTTCTATAAAGCCCGTGCGGCATTATTGCTGAACCAATTTTGAAATGTTGGCTTTGTCATTCCGTTTGCAACGACAAGAGTAAATCATCTAAGATCCCATAAAGTCAAAGTATTTATTCATGTGTCAAATCAAGAACTGTATCGATACACCTATATTATGACCAAACGGCCTTTAGTGGAATATATTAAGCACCATAATTTTTTTTTTTTTTGGATAACGCATGGGAGAGGGGTATCACCCATACTAATGAAACATTTAGTATCAGATAGACAATACAAAAAAGTGCTGAAATAACAAAATAATATGGGCAACAGAAAGTAAAGATAGAGCACGAAGAAATGACATCACAGACGAAACTTTCAATATCGCATATCTCTGAAACTTTTAAAGGTAATTTGTTGAATAGAGCATGGGGTAGTGGTATCCCCTTTACAAAAATAAATTTTGCATATAGAATATCTCTGAAACTGTAATGAAATTGGAAGCTTGGTTGGAGCAATCATAGCAAAATAATGTACACTATGTAATTTTGGGACAGGGCACGGGGAAGTGGTACACCCTTACAAATAGAATTTTCATGTTTTCTACAATTATTTCCAAATTGATAATGGTGGAGGGGTACTAAAAATTCGACATAGCCGAATATCTATATTATCATTCTTACTTGTTTTCAATTGATATGGCTAAAGTTCTTAAATTCTGTCAGATATCGGCCTATAATTTGTTTTCTTTAAGATAATACAGCTGCTAAGGATAATAAATCATCTGACAAAATTTATTTGAATTCGTTTTATTAGACTGATCATGAAGGTTCTCAACCAAAGAGTTGCGTCAGATTTTGATTCTATTCAGGAATTCTTTAGCTTTAGAGGACTTAGTAAATGTTTCCTATATACATCATTTTCAACTTGATCAGACACTTTTTTTGACAACATTTAGTAATGGAAGGATAAGGATAACTGAGTTGATCCTTACTATTGAAAGGATTCGAAGATGGGTGTTCCACAATAGATTCATGTACGATATATAAAAAATAGTGTATGCTTACCTCTTCCTTCGTAGACCTTGCTTGAGATGGTCATGTAGAATCGCCTATGGCAAACTAGAATCATCAATACTCTTCTTTCTTTACTCAACTTAGTCTTTATTTGATGATGTCCCAAAGTGCTGTATTACATCCTCCGCTCCTGTATAGAAAAAGTTTTATAAGATAAAGTTATTTTGTATATCTGTATAAGTTCATAATGCGATAAGTGATATACGAAATACGCACTAAAATTGTAATCAAAGTTCATAATGACAGAATTTATAAGAAAAAAATAAATATTTTTTTGATATTTAAGACAAACAAAAACAACAAACAAGCTGTCACACGTATACACTCGCATTCATTGTTAATTAAAATACACAAGAAAAACAATAACAAATTCAAAGCATGATTAAAAATTATATAACATACCTTAAGGGAGTCTTTCTATATTAAATGTGAAGTTTATATAACATGACAAATAATGGCAAAACTCTTTGAATGTGTTGAAATATGAAAATTAATTTAAATTAATTGCAACAATTAAAGAGTTTTCGGGGAAATTATCACAAATATTTGTGAAAAAATAATATAAACAAAATAAATAATTGAAATGGTCTTGGGTGTATGAATAAGTTCCATGCAAAGAATTTTAAAGATATATGATTTGACAGATTTTCCAAGATCAAGGATCGGTATTTCATTAATCACTTATGAAGGATAATAATACTAAAATAAAAATTGGGGTCTATTTGAAATATTGGCTTAATTATAACCAATTTTAGAGGGCTCCACTTTGGGGTCAAAATAACGGACTTTATTAAACGGACGCTTTACTTTAAAACCAGCGGTAGCACTATTTTCCTATATGTTCCAAACATCCAAAACTATGCCTTAATTAGTGATAAATTAAACTTTCTCCAATTTAAATCTGATGACGTAAGTATGTCATGTAAGAAGAACAGATTAAAGGCGACTACATCTGAGGCTTACCAAAGTCAGGGAGATGGGAGTGTTTTGCTTCTAAGGAAAGTGTGGACATCGAAACAAAAAACGACCCTTTTATTTTCACGTTACGCTATGTTGATTGAGAAGTACAATTCGATGAATGTTTCAACATCTGCAGACCGTAGCATTCATGAAAGTTGGACAAAATCTTGCTTTTGCCAGCATGATTCCCGGATTTGAATCTTATTGCGAACCAATACTGAGAACACATGCTTTATATACCAATAAAATCGTTAATTGTGTAACCAGTATGATAAATTTTCACAGGGATCTGTATAAACTCTCACTGTGGAATTTATGAAAATCAGAACACATTTAAACTTGATCGCTACATAAAGTTCCCCCTCCGAAATTAACTTAAATATTCAGAATTTACCTGAAAACATTTGACATAAACATGTGTTATCTAGCAATCTTAAATGTTTTCATAAGTTTTATTACAGTAGGCCAATTATTTCCCAGAGGTTCCATGAAAGGCCCCTTAAACTAGTCCTTTGAAAGTTCAAAATTTCCTTACAATTCGTTTGAATATGAACGCATTTTACATCTAATATGAATTTGAGTTTCTACAAGGGCATCATCCTAACAGTCTGAAAAACTGGTTTCAGTCAAAACACTGCCACCTCGTTGTCTTTGGTAGACCTTGGTTGTTGTATATAAAGCTTATTTATTATTTTATTGATTTATTTTTTGACCAAATGAATATATTCTTAATCTGATTAAAATGATTGACCAGAATAAGTGCGTTCCAAAAATATTAATTATTTTCAACAAAATCCAACTTGGTCCTACAAAATGATGGCCAAAGATCTGCCGTAATTTTTTTTATTGTTCTTGAACAGTACCGAGAGAACTTGTCCTTTGATAGAAAACCTGGTTCCAGCTCGTTTAGCTCTGAAAAGCAGCTCGTTTAGCTCAGTGCTCGTACTATTTGGCACAAAATGTTAAAGCTAATGCAGGTTTAAAATCAAAGTTCCTGACAGCAACGCTGCAAAACATTCAGGAGCAAAAAACAGAGAACGGAAATTGAAGTCAAGTTTGGTAAAAAAATATTCTTGCTGCATAATGAATGACGAATAATGTGCTCTGACAGACTTTTCGTAACTTCCTGATTAAATTAAAAATTATATTGCTGATGCTTGAGGCTTTAGGACCCAAAAGCAGTCAAAACTTCCCTTAAAGTTCTTCGTATGACAAGTAAATTGGAGTAGCGAAAATCGCTAAATAAAAACAACTAAACGAGAGGAAAAATGGTTTAAAAATTATTTGAATTTGAATAACTTAGAGGTTCTCTGACTACACTTATACTCCTTCAAATCAACTCAAAGACACCTTTGTTCTATACATATGAACCGTGGTCCTGATAAGAACGATATACTTAAAAGTGGTGGTGTCTTGCAATTTATATATACCCCCAATATATAAGCTTTAATATAATATTATAAAATGTATTTTAAACTTTTCAATAACTTTTAATAATTTTTAACTTTTTCACATATAATTTTTTTTTAAATCTTCTATTTGTTTATTTATTATTTTCCTGAAAACATTAAGTCTTAGTTGTTTGAAGTAAAATATTCATTTTTTCTTCTCTCCCCCTTCAACCCCCCGTATAATATTCCCTTGTTATTGCTGGGAATTGAATAGTTTTTTTTAGTGAAAACTTAAAATGAAACTTTCTTTTGGGAAGATTTTTTGGAAAAATCTTTATGGAAAACAAAAATACCTAAAAATACCCAAAAGGAATAAAATTGTTATGTGAAAAGTTAAATAAAGTTTTAGTTAGAATTTAAAGTAACTTAAGTACTTTTGTATGTTATTTAGTTAGAACATTAATATGTTTTGTTTTAAAAACACTTTATTTAATTATGGTTATACCCTCCGCTAACAAAAGTGGTGAAGAGGGTATATTAACTTTGTCATTTCGTGTGTAACGCTAAGAAGGAATCATCTCAAATCAAATCGCATATCAAAATCTGAGTCGATTTAACTATGTCCGTCTATCTGTTGTTGCCATAGTCACATCCACAATAATTGACAGACCTCAATGAAAGTTGATCTACAGTGAACCAAAAAAAGTTGTAAATATAACGAAAAAGGGTGTAGAATTGAAGAAAAGTTGGTTAAATATCAGTTAACGAAAACTTTATTTATCATAACGAAAATTTTCCTTAATTTTTCGCAAATTCTTCAAATTGACGAAAAAATTTTCAATATGACTAAATTAATATTGTTCAATTTGAATAACACATTATTAAAATTGAGTATTATTTAATTTAAGTTAAATTTACAAAATTTCAGACTGTTAGTTATTATACAAAGGAAATATTTATTATCGAATATCTATAGATCTTTTGGTCCCAATTACATTTTTGATACAATTCGATTTGTGATATTTCTATAGAGATCTTGGACTGGCTACGAATTTGAAATAAATAGTGTAGAAAACGTAATAGACAACTAAAAATAGTGCAATGTCAAAGGACGGTGTTGAACCGACGGGCTTGTATTTCTGATGAAAACTTAGTTACATTTTTTTTGATCAGCTGATCTTCCATTTGCATTTTAATAAATTGATGCATATTTTCCTTCTGTGTATATCTTTATTCAGTTTACATTTTCTTTTTGTCATATTTCATTTAATAAGACAAAGAAAATATTCAAAATTATTTGGTGAAAAGAAATTGTTATATTAACAAACATTTTATTCAAATTAACTTCATTTTAGTACGTAGAATTGAATAAATTTGTGTGTTACTTTACTAACGATGCGTTTGTGCAATTTCAATATATGTTTGTGTGCGTGTGCATGTACAAAAAGGTTGTCCCTACTGTACTGTAGGACTACAAAAATATTCCCACTTTTTAATTCCAAAATGCTTAAGATTTAAATCCAGGGAAACTTATTTAAAAAGTTCATTTTTTTCAGTAAATTGTTCAATCTGCCGTTATAGGAGGTTCGGTCCAATTAGTATTTTCTGAATGGATAATTAATAATTGAAACTATATAATCAAGGTACTCATTTCGACAATTTGGCTTTGAAATTTTTTCTTCTTTAAAAGCTAAAGATTTCTTTTGAAAAATATCGAAATTCCGATAGGGTTAGAGGGAAAGATGTTTCCTCTAATGCCTTCGGATTTGCTTTACATACATTTACGTTAGATATTCTTTCCGATTTAATAAAAAAAATGTCAAGCCCTGAGGAAAATAATTGATTTTAAAGTAAAAAAATTTTACCACCTTTTTGGAAAAAAATAACTTCAGTTTTTATTATATTTCCATTTCAGAATAATTTCACTTTAATAAATCGACACAGGTGGATTCTTTGTAAGGAATCCAGACCATATTCAATCAAATCATAAATAGAATTTTTGGCGATTTTGGTAATTTTGGCCAACTTTGGAGATCCACTTCCTTACTCCAAGATCCACTAGAAATATATCTCCAAATCAATTCGAAAACACTTCAAGAATGTCCATTTCAAATTTTGTAACAAAATATTGAAAAGTTCTAAAGATTCAAATTCTTTTTCAAAAAAGCGTTTTGGTACCTCTGAAGGCTGAGTGGAATCTTCAAAAAAGGTTAAAAGTCAGTAAGAACTGGTATTTAAAATACTCTAAGTAATGACGAAGGCATTAAAATGTTCATTTTTTGAATTTGTGCTGCCATGAAACAATCTTATTGAAATCAAGATTGTAATACTTCAATTTTTCTTAAATTCAAATTTGCAAAATTTGTACATTTTTTATTAACAACATTGTAGGGTTAATTACAAGAGCTTACATATTTAATTGTTTATTATACTTTTGTTCCATTTCATTATTCAAAAGAGATTTTTTTTTATTGTGCAAGGAACAAGTGGACGAAATTTATATGTTATATTATAACAATTTTACATTCATAAATATTAGTACGAAAAATTCCCTAGTTTTTCTAAGTCCAACACTGATATATTTGTTTAGCTGTAAAAAGTACTTAAATCTCACCTATTACTTTATCATGTATGGATAAATTAAAAGAGGAAAAGAAGAGCATGAAAATATAGAAAAAAAAACTTTATTTTAAACTCAGCTTTACATTGAGTGAAACATAGTGAAAAGGAAGATGAAATTTTTCGTAAGCTATAATAAGTCATCGCAAGGAAAAATTCTTTCTTTTCCAATTTGACAACGAAAGGTGAAACATTAGTGAATTTCTTATAAATTAAAAGAAAAAAAATTAAAAAAAAAGAAGAAAATCAGCACGTGGTTTTCACTTTAATTACATATTTTTTTAAAGTGAAGTAAATTTTTATAAATTTAACGTGGAAGTACTATTGTGTGATATAATTATTGGCTGTTATTCAAGAAGAAAACGTAATATTTCAAGAAATCCATATTTCGGTATATCTGTTAAGTTTCTTACTGAGAAAGGTATTTTTATATATATTATGCATTAAACCCAATTTTAGAGTAACTATTTTCCATCAATTACCAGGAAGAATCAATCTGTACAAATTTCTACCAATTTCTTTTAATTATCTCCTGTGTGCAACTGGCCGTATGCGACCACGTGTATGCCACATGTTGGCATTACGTCAGTGGAAGTCATCACCAGGAAAGCCAAAGCCACATCATAGACATATAAAGGAATATCCAAATATTCAACCATCAGCGAATTAATATTTTACTTTCCTTATATATTACTAAATTTTCGCAAATCAATCCTACTATTACTAATCATTCCGTTTCCTAATATTATGAAGTGATTATGCAACTTAATTCTAATTATATTCCAAATTAATAACCACAAAAACCATATTATCATATCTATCTAATAAATATGTAAAATATTTTAAAGTCTTAAAAGTAATTAAACCAATAATAAACACCTTATAAAAATAATCCAATTATGTCGCAAAAATCTAATATTGTTTCGGATTTCAAAATTATATACACTCATTGATTTATATATTTATATATTATATTTTCAATTTTCTTATCGTAAAAATATTCATAACCTTTTTTTTTCTTTAGAAAAATATCCAAAAATTAAATATTATAAAAATATATTATATATTAATCTCCCTATTAACATAATAATGATAAAATATATTAGTTTTATACCCCTATCGTAATTATCATATTAAACTAATCCTTATTTTTAATTTAATTAATATAACATGACCCAATAACGTATGAATTGCAAATTTCCCTAAACTTTTATTATTAACTGAATACCCTATATTAACAAAAGCAATTAAAAAAAAAAAAAAAAAAATCATCATACAAATGTCATCGAGATGCAGAAGGCCTTCATGCAGCGTTGGACAATTGTTTTTGTAAGTCTCTTTTGATATTTTCATTCTTATTTTTTACTATAATTATAACAAAGAAATTATTACTTGAGAATTATTACCTGATATTTTTAATCTCTTATTTGTAAAAGAGAGTTTTAATATTAAAAAAAAAACATAATAAGAGAATAATAAGATGATAATTTCTTTGTTTCTAATTAACCCTAAATTGATCTAATGATCATTATTACTTTATTAAATTATTATTAAATTTTTTTTATTAAATTAGTTTTAAGACATTTATATAGCTTATTATTAATTAGATTAATATGAATTGAAATC
Source organism: Cochliomyia hominivorax (assembly GCA_004302925.2). Taxonomy (NCBI): domain Eukaryota; kingdom Metazoa; phylum Arthropoda; class Insecta; order Diptera; family Calliphoridae; genus Cochliomyia; species Cochliomyia hominivorax. Next base: position 23,392,281 of record PYHX02000494.1, read on the forward strand.
TTTGTATAATAAATCTAAATTCACTTTAATATGAATTATTAGTCTTATATTGTGAAACTTTTTAAGGTCTTTGGCGAGGTAAAAGTGTGTTAGGGTTTCTTTTTATAATTATTTTTAGGCCAACAAAAGAAACACGGATGGGAGGGTATTGAGGCCCATAGCAATATCATCTAAGCTATGTTCACAGGTTCTTATTTTATAATAATTAAGGAAGTATTGTTTTATTTAAAGGGCAATCCAAACGCATGTTAATTTTTATATTTGTAATATAATAGAAGGTATACAGGAACAAGATCCCTGCCCACCACTGCCGAACTAGCTAGTTAGCAAGAACATGCGTGCCGTTCCTAGTTATCCCTTGAAAACATGGACTTGTTAATTTCATTCTTTTCATTATTTTTTTTATCTTATCGATATACCTATATTTCTTAACAACGCTAGGAAAAGGAGCAAATTTTGAAAGGAAATTATGAAACAAGGTTCTTAAAAATGTTTCTCTGCTAAAGAGAACACAAAGACCGAATTCTATATACCTTTGATATAGAAAAATATTACACTATTACAAGATATATACAAGGGGTGATGAGGGTGTCGCTCTATGTGTAACGCTAAGAAAGAATCTTCTAAATCAAAATCTGAGTCGGTTTAATTATGTTTGTATGTCTGTCTGTTGGAAACATTATCACGTCTAGAAATGTCTAAATTCAATGGAACTAGGCCACATTGTTTAATGTTGCCCTAAGCAACACCAGCTTTATTGGTCCATTAGCAAGAAAGTTATAAAAGTTGTCTCAGATACCTTAAAATTTCAAAGAATAAATTTGCTAAATTCAGCAAAAAGTAAATGATTTTGACAGTATGTAACCAAACCATACGGTTGTATATACTTCATCATATCATAAAAAAACAAGAATATCGGATCAATAGAAAGACGGTTACAGCCTAAAATACGCAAAATCAGTTTGACATATATGTCGCAATTTTAAAGATAATTTTCTGAAATTTGTCACATATTTTTATTTTGATGTAAGAATAAACTTAAAGATACAAGATTATTTGTCATAGCTCTCATATAAGGCCCCTTCCCGGAATATCGTTTAAGCTTATGACAGCCTTTAGTATGGATCAATTCTATTGAAATTCGGCACAATTATTTTTCCAACAGTCTTTAACAGATTTTTTGAATATCGGTCCATATTTTGATATAGCTCCAATCCAAGGCCCTTTTCTGGAATTTTGTTATATATGAACCTATTTTATTTCTTATAATATATATTACTTAATGTTGAATCTGATGAATATCGGCAGAAGTTTTGCTATAACTTCCATTAAAGTCTTCTTACGGAAAAGGGTTTTAAATTTACAACAGTACTCGGCACAGCCGAATGTAATATTTATGCTTGATTGCTCTAAAATACGTTAAAATTTAGGAGCTAAATTGCATTTTTGTTAGGTTATATGGAAACTACAAGAAATTATTGACCGACCCTCGTATATTTAAATTGACTCAGAAAATTATCCTGATTTGAGTGGTATATTATTCTCTATATTACAAACACCAGCACAAACGCCTAATACCCCAAACACCTACGGTGGTGTAGGGTATAATCAAGTTCATTACTTCTTGAAGGCTTTAATTTCGAAACTTTGCTTTCCGTTTATCCTTTAGTTCTTAAGAAACGTCAAAAAAGCTTAAATAGCTGCACGTAAATAGGTAAACATCATATTGAAATCCAATTCAGATGACAACTAGAAAAGCTATTTTTAAATAATAACAAAAAACATTAAATCTAGTCGTTCCTATCAAACTTCAAAAAAGAGTCCTTTTTCTTTCAGGAATTGTTGTTATTTCCATTCAATCAAACATTTCAGGCACGTAATCACAGTTTCACACTTTTTTCTTTTTTCCATTTAAGTATTTGTCACATTTTATTTTACTTTTATCTATTTTTGCTCTCCCTCTCTCTCTCCCTCTCTCTCTCCCTCTCTCTCTCTCTCTCTTTATATAGCATTCTTGCCTCCCAGTAATGACATTTAATTTAAGCATTAAAATGTGCGGCACAAAAGTATCGTTAAGGGCGATTTTGTTTTACATTTTATTCCTTATTTTTTATGGATGCGTTTGTTTCACTAGTTTTTTGCTTTAATTTTCACAAGTGGCCAAAACGGTGAAATTCATTTGAATTAGTTTAGTGAGAAAAACGTAGAACATTAAATTGAAGACACGACTTCTGGAAGAGTTTAAATAAACTGGAAATAGTTCGTGAGACGTTGGAAAAATTCAAATAAAAATTAAATATATTTGTCTATGCCGAACCTCTAATACCCTACACCACGATCGATTTGGAAATAACTTTCCGGTGACCTACCCAAATTACATTGTCTATATTATTTTGTCATTATCGCTTTATCCATGCACCAAATTTCACAAAATTTCAGTTTCAGAGATATGCGATATTAAAAATATGGTTTGCAAGGGTTATATCATTCTCCCGATATTCTATATTTTTTAATTAAAATTAGATTGTTACAAAGTATTTATCCGCATCGAAAATTTTATGCCATTTTTTCTAAGAGTTACAATGATTTACTTATGAAAATTCCGCTTGAAATGGGGATGCCCCTTCTCCGAGACGTTTTCAAAATTGGTTTGTATGTAACGCTTTTATATAATGGCAATATCAGTCATAATTGTTGGTAAACTTTTTCAGTTTAGGAGGTTGTCTCAATGCAAAATTATATATACTTTTTGGATCAAGGTGATTACTTCTTAGCGATACATACATAATGACAAAGTTAATACCCTCATCGCTATTTGTTATGTTGGAGGGCATAAGCCCAAGTCCAACTATGTAATACAGTCAAATCACTGTTCGGTTATTAGATCGTCTGCTGTTGATTTGATTTTAGACTGGAGAGTTTTAGTCCCACACACAGAGTAATTGAGAAGCTAGATCGTATGGTGGTTATACCGTTTCATTATTCTAGACGATGAATACACTGTCGGCACAGCAGAGAGAAATATTGTAAAGCTGGTACTTCTGTTGCGAAACATTTTTAATGGGAGGGGAGATAGCGATCTGTTTAAACGTGTTTTGAAAACGTTTGTGTACATTCTTTATTTTTACACACCCACAAAAATAAATTTTTGTACCGAACCACTGACACCGGCGAGTATACCCCAGCCGAGAGTGAAAACGTGTCGTTACAACTTATTTTATTTTTTATTTTCTTTCATTTAAATCCCTTTATATTTAGGACTATCATGAGCTTAAAACTTTAATCCGGGAATATTGGACCGAACATGAACAGTTTTCTTAAGTTTCTTCATTGGGACCAAATAGCATTATGTAACAAATTTCACCAATATTATATCAATATATAATATTGCCGGAGAGACAGGCGATTAATTGGGCCGATCACAGAAAGTGTTTCTGAGTCTAACTGTATACTGCAAGGGTATGGTATTTTAGAGGAGAAAATGTGTTGTTATAATTAAGTACACGATAGACCCTAAAGCTTCAATACACATTTATTTCGAGAGCTTTAATAAAGTTCAATTTTCTGTCTCCAAAAGCAAGAGTGTAATTCGAATCTGGCAAAATTTGGTCCGGAGTTTTCTGGTTGAATAAATCTTAAATATATTAAATATTATCGCAATACAAAATATTTTTAAGATTTCTTCACTTTAAAACAATTTTCGAATGAGGGTTTTGTATGGAAGCTGCAGACATTTGAGGACCAATCTTCTTGACATTTGTATTTACACTAATACTGATTTTATTTGTACCAAATTTAAATAAAATATCTTTATATCTTTGAGTTTGTAGAGAACATTTTGTAAGGGAACCGTCTAAAATTTTCCGCCGATCATTACCAATTTAAATGCGCTCTATTGTTTTGGAAAATAAGTATGTAATATAGATCGCAATTTGAAAGTCGATTTTCTAAGTTTTTTTCACATATATCTATTTTAGAAAATAATATAACCTATTTATTCGGAATAAGTTTTGAAACATAAAAAAAATCTTATGTATGGAAAGTTCTATTTCAATTTGGGAAATTACTTTTCTCACTGTCTGTATATGTATATTTATATGTATATATGTAATGTATATGTATATGTATATGTATATGTATATGTATATGTATATGTATATGTATATGTATATGTATATGTATATGATTATGTTATGTATATGTAATGTATGTATATGTATATGTATATATGAAATATGTATATGTATATGTATATGTATATGCTATATGTATATGTATATGTATATTTTATCAATTTAACGAATATTTGCCTATATTTAGCTATAGATCCCACATTAGTTCCTAACTCGGAAAGGGAGATTAACCTTTTAAAAATTAGCATGAAATCAATTCCATCTAAAATTCAGTATAAATTTTTTCCTAATTGTCTTTAATATCATAATTCATGAATATCGGCTCTAATTATGCTATAGCGCATATATAATTCTTTAATTTCAGAAAAGAATTTAAGCTAATGAAATTCTAAATAAATTATTATTTCAATGGATTTCAGCTAAACAACTTTAGGAACATCCGTTCACATTCCATTATAGCTCCCATATGATAAAACTATTCTGCAATAGGAGCTTCAAATTCGGGCTTCTACCTGAAATAGATTTTTATTTAAAATTTAAGAATTTCAATTTAATCCGGAAATTATATATTCGACAAGGAATTTCATGTTTATCGAATTATATTTAACTGTTGAATATTTAAGATCGCCATAGACCCCGAATATGTGTTTTCCAGTTTTCCAGAATTCCCTTGAAATATTCCCCGGAAAAAGGAAACCCTAATTTAATCATTTAAATTAAATTTTTTTTTAGAAAATCGCTATTAATTTAAAGGAGCGCGTCAAAGTGTCCATATATAGCATATCCATCATATAGTTAAATAGCCACTTTGCTAGTACTTTTAAGGTCTCCTAAAAAAGTGTTTTCTTTATAACATTTTTGATTACCAAATATTCCACGAAACTAATGTTTTACAAGTTTATTCTTATGAAATGTTTATACCATTCACCACACATATGATGAATCCTAAGAAGAAATCATCTAAGACCCCAGTATGTATCCATTACATCAAAACTAATTGTGTGTTTGTCTGCCTGTACGTATGTTGGAACATTCAGACATCACAAAATGAAACGATTCTAGGAAATATTTGTTTGGTCCTCCCCAGTTTAATATGTTTAGCCGGAAGGAAAATGTTATAGACCGATATTTGACAAACAAAATCTGAAAGAAATCTATTAAGGCCCCGCATAGAGGTTATGGATAATTTCCTGTGTATGGACACTGGATCCACTCTGTGAATAAATTTTGACTTTTAAAGATTATTTCACTATTGTGAATTACGTTAAGAAGGTTTAACAGTTAATCTGACTTAAAGTCCTAAATTTCTTAGGAACTTGTCAAAACATCACTTGTCTTTTTAATCGCTGATGTCAGTTCTTTCCATAATACGTTTTTTTAATTACTGAATATTCCTCTCATTTAGGATCACAAATAATATTTTATATCTTTTACACTAAATTTAAATTTACTATCTTGAAAATCTCATCTCTACTTTACGA
>PYHX02000494.1:23397994-23418027 GCA_004302925.2 Cochliomyia hominivorax
TTTAAATTTGGACCCGCTAGAACCAAGATCAGACAGAAAGTAAAATTTTTCAGTTTCTAAAAGTTGATTTAATATTTGGTATGAACCCTGTGGACGCCTGATTCGGAACCTTTCAGAAGTTACAGATTTATCTCCATACCGTTTCTCTCATTTGAAACACTGTGCATCAAAGGCGCAAAAACTACTACATTGTGGTTCAAATTACTGTTTACTTATGGGTCCATGCATACTTTACATCATATCTATAAGAAATTCGACAAGTACAATATAATGTTCTTAAATCGTTTTTTTATATCCTCATTTTTATAGTTTAACTTTTTTTTACTTCAAATTTAAAAAGTACTTAAGTAACAATTTTTATTTTTGTCCTGTAAAAGAACCCTTTGACTAACAATTTTCCAAAAATTTTCATTTTTGAAACTATTGGGTTGCAGCTTGTGGATCCAAACAATTAAAATCTTCTTCAAATAAAGTACATGTTTTTACTTTTGTGTACTACTTTATGGTTGTTAACTATTTTTATATGACTAATTGATACGTTCTGATCCCTATTTTGGTCCATTTTATGATCCAAATTTTAACGTTATATTGCGTTTCCATAATGTGATATTTAAATCATTTTGTCCATAACTATAACAAGGTATTTGCGAAAAAAGCTAAAATTGGTACGTTTTTTACCCCCTTTATATTTGAAAAGTACCAAAATTATTTTCCCCCTTTATATTTGAAAAGTGTAAAATTTATATATTTGTATTTAACACCCTTCACGACCACAAGTGGTGATAAGGGTATATTAACTTTTCCATTCCATGTGTAACGCCAAAAAGGAATCATCTTAGACCCCATAAGATTCTTCTATCAAATTAAAATCTGTGTCGATTTTGCTATGTCCTTCGGTCCCTCTGTCTGTTGGAAACATTCTCACGCCGAGAATAGCTGTCCGAATTCAATGAAAATTTGCCGCATTGTTTGTTGCGTACCTTTTTATGTAAAAGACGTGTACATGATGTATCTTGTATAAAACATTATATCTTCTGACATCTGATGGAAAAAAACTTATGATGAAAAATTCGGAATATAATTGATTTTAAATAAAATTGCTAACCATAAACACGGAACAATGGAGTGTATGAGTTATATTAGTAAATTTGATTAAGTATACGCCTCTAATGCGAATCAAGACAGTTTTTTCATTAAGAAAAGTTCAATAATTTAAAAAAAAAACATTTAAAAATACATAACCAGTTTTAAGGAAATTTGAAATCTGATTTAAGGAGTGAAATCAAAAAAATATTTAACATACATATATATTAGTAAAAACGAAATCATAAAATTTTTTAGTTTTAATTTAGGAACTATTTTTATAGCTTTAATCGCTAGTGGTGAAATTTTGAACCTTTTATTAACGTTTTCATAATGCTTTTTACAACTTTTTTCAACAATTTTCGGACACCTTTCACTTTTCAATTTTAGATCAAAAGGGGGAGGAGGTGTATTCACTATTCAAAGCAAATTTTTGTAATCTTATATCTGAAAAATTATTATAATGAAAACCTTTAAATTTGACCAAATTCCCATTGTATGATTTTTTGGGATACTCGTCGCAATTTTCTAAATTGTTTGTGAATCAAGGACGGAGTAGAATTTTTGTGCAGCAAAGTTAAACTGGTAAGAGCTACTTATGTAAAATAATGACATTTATGAAACTTAATTCAATTAAGCACTTCTATAATATTGTGGGGGGTTAAATGGGAGCTAAATGAAATTACGGACCGACCCTCGTATAATACTGCACATCGATTTTTTGCATTATATTTATTTTAATTAACTTAATTTTCATTACAATACCAACGTATAAGTAAAAATTATGCCCTTCAAAGTGATATTTGGGATGGGAGGATTGTATAGGACCTATGAGAAGTAATGAATCGGTTCTTGTATTATTTGGAACATCGTTTTAGAATATTTTAAAACTGACGATGCAAATATTTTGGCTACCTTATATGGTATGAACACAATCACTTTCAAAAGGCTTCGGTTTAGGCGAAAACAATATCAAGATATTTAATAAAAAATGTGACCTGTAGAGTTTTCATAACGTTTATATGGACAGCCAGCCGGATAGGACGGACGAATATCGTTAAATCGACTCAGAAAGTGATTCTAAGTCAATCGGTATATTCAAAAGTGCGTGTAACACAATTTTTTCTGTATGTTTAGAAATATCAAGCACAAACGCATAATACTCTAGCCACCTACGGTGGTGTAGGGTATACAAATTTCAACTGTAAGTTAAGTGATTTCGTTTTTATGAACATGCATGTATGTTAAGAATTCTTCGATCTGAGTCCTTATGCTTCTCATTATCATTCTAAACAATAATTTAAATCTGTTTTATAGTAAAAGATATGACTAATTTAATGGTTCAGTAGGGTTATTGCATGTGTATGTAGGTGTGTAATTGAGTATTTCAATGTATATTTACAAAATATTAAGATCGATCTGAACCGACAAGAAAAATAACTTAAAACACTTGTTTTATCTGTAAAGTCTTTAATTTCATGTCGATTTCTCTATGTCTTCAACTTCTTTTTATCACACCTAGAACTTTATTTTCCCAGACTTTTTCTGTTCCCGGGAATATCAGATATTCTATCAAAAAAATGTGTTAATAATTTTCTAATGAAAAATTACTTAAATTATTGTAAGAACAACAGGGAATACGATACTCATCTCTCACAAGTTTTAAATATCCTCATGTGAAATATGCTACGATATTCTTGAAATTCTGAAATCGGAGGTATTATTTCCTAATTATATATGATTGCTTTTATATGCTTAAAAATTTATTCCGAAAAAGGTACATGTATTGGATCAAAGCGAGCAATGACCCCACCATTTTTGGGGTTATATTCTTGTACCAAAAAAATTACATAAAGATAAATTCAGAAAATTTTCTTTCTATATTACACGTTAGTAATTTAATCCGATTTAGATTGCCTTTGGTATGATGACATAGAACGGTTAAATTCTGACTCAGATATCAATCTATAACTATTTTGCTATTGAAGTTATAAAATAGGCAGCTGCTTAAAACAGTAATAAACAATCTGAAAAATTTTATTGAATACGTAAATGATTGCTTCCGGAGTTACTGTAGCTTTTTTCACATAACTTACTGCCCAAAAATTTCCAATCAATTTCCCGTTAATTCCAGGGAACGTTTTCTCGTAAAAAAACGCTAATCATACTATAAAATATCTTCATAAATTATGTTTCCTCTTAAATATTACTCTCTCCTGTTAAAAAAAAACAACTGGTTCCCATTTATCAATTCAAAAAATTTAACCTTGATTTCTCAAGAAAAATATAGAAAAAAATGAAATCTTGAACGTTTTTAACCTTAATTTTTTATAAACTTTTACAAAAACCCATAAAAATATTGTAAAAACTAAAATGTAGGAAATGTATGATTGTATGTAATTGCCAAGATTTTTTGTTTTAATATTATTGAGCGAGAGTAGGAGAGAGAGAGAGAAAGAGAGCAAGAGTGAGTAGAGTGTGTTGGTATGATATCACTAACAATCTAAATTTTAAATCAATAAACTAAGACGCCAAACTGGCGGCTCATAAAAAAAAACTATTCAATGTGAAATTGGCGTCATTCTTTTTTGCTATTGTGTTTGTATTTGTATTGCATATATGTATAAGAGTATTGGTGGTAGTTGTTATTACTCCTGCTACACATTATAGACATGTTGAAAGAATATAAATGTTTCATGAATTTATTTTGTTTTTGTAAACAAATGACTAAGCGAAAGGATATTTTTATATTTTCTATTTATTGTCCTTTTTGCAGAACTTGCCCAAAATAAAAAGAGAGATTGAGAGAAAAAGGGGAGAGAGAGAGCATACTAAAGCTAAAGAGAATATTGAGATATTTTTAGTTTTATACAAAGAGAATAACAGTAAAATTATCAAATAAATTGAGGACAATTTCTATAAATTGTTTGAAACTACAATGAAAATTGATGTATTTTGCGTGCATTTTTAAATTATATGAATTTCAGCGTTTAAGTTTCACTTAAATGTGTGTTTCTTTTTTTAAATAATGATTTGATATAATTAAATAATAACATGAAATATTAAATATGCTTTTAGTTAATAATTATATAAAGCAGGTCAACAGTACTAGGTCCATTTTTACGTAGTAATAAATAACAGTACACGATTCATATTCATAATTTATCAAACTAAAAAATGTTTGACGATAAAAACGAAAGAGAAATGTTGGTATTGGATCTAACAAAGCCATACAACTTATATACTATTAAAGTTCATCTTCCTGTTACTTCTTATAAACAGATGATTTTTTTGCGTAGTTGTTTTGCGCTTATAGAAATTGTTATCATTGGCGCCAATATTTTTCTTTAGCGAACTACTTCGCATTTCTTTACCCAAATCAGAGGTCATTGAAAGATAATCAGGAATAAAACTTTTGATTTTGTATATTCACTGTAATAAAAATTTCATTTTTTTACAAACTTCATATTTTTTAACAGAATAATGAAATAAGCTCCAAAAGTTCAAGATATAATAAATCATTTAAAAAAGGTCAAAAGAGTGTTTTTGATTACAAATTAATTAAAGATAAATTTTTGTTATTTAGTGAAGCGCTGGTCCTGGTTCTTTTTACTCTCCTCCACAAATGAAAGAAGCATATACATTGGTGCAGAATGCTATAAACGCACATACGTTTTTGTAGAATTCAAAAAAAAATAATAAGTGGAACAATATTTTTTTCTGTTAAGGAATGAGATCGAAAAAAACAAGTATTAGTTGATACATTTGTTGAATATTATGTTTAATGTCAAATGAATGAAGATATTGTTAATCTGATTAAAATGAGTGACCAGAAGAAAGTACATACTAAAATGATTAATTAATAAAAAACCGTCAAATTGTTTCCAATGTTATTTAATCCTTTTTTGTCCGTTGATAGGAAACCTAGTTCAAGTTGAAGCAATAGTTTACATGATGTTTAAGAACCAAATAATAGAAAGCATTTCCAGAAAAGCTCCCAACTCACCAAGAAGGAAAACAACCTTGTAAGCTCAGTGCTCGGACCAATTTGTAAAAAGGGTTAAAGCTAAAGATTTACAAATTTCCTGACAGCAACACTGCTTGAAACTAAGAGGCAAAAATTGAGCTCGAAAGTTAATTAAAAAAATATTCCTTCTGCATAATGGATGGCGAAATGTTTATTACTAAAGACAAATTCTTTTATAATTTAAAATGGGTGTAACTATTTTTTTGCAAAAAATTATCGAAAAATCGAATTTTTATAGAATTCAAATTTTAAATTTTAAAAATTTTCAAATAAGATAAAAAATATTTTAGGAAATACAGGTTTAAATTTGGATCCGCTAGAACCAAGATCAGACAGAAAGTAAAATTTTTTCAGTCCTAAAATCGATTTTAATATTTGTATGAACCCCTGTGGATCCCTGATTCGGAAACCTTTCGGAAGTTACAGATTTATCTCCATACCGTTTCTCATTTGAAACATTGTGCATCCAAAGGTTCAAAAGCTACTATATTGTGGTTCAAATTACTGTTTATACTTATGGGTCTATGCATACTTTATATCATATCTATAAGAAAATTCGACAAGTACAATATAATGTTCTTAAATCGTTTTTTATATATCCTCATTTTCATAGTTAAACTTTTTTATTTCAAATTTAAAAAGTACTTAAGTAACAATTTTTGTCATGCAAAAGCTCCCTTTGACTACAATTTTCCAAAAATTATCATTTTAAAAATATTCAGGTTGCACATTGTGATCCAAAAAATTAAAATCTTCTTCAAATAAAGTACCATGTTTTTACTTTTGTGTATTACTTTATGGTATGTTAACTATTTTTATATGACTAATTGATACGTTCTGATCCCTATTTTGGTCCATTTTATGATCCAAATTTTAACGTTATATTGCGTTTCCATAATGAGATATTTAAATCATTTTGTCCATAACTATAACAAGGTATTTGCGAAAAAAGCTAAAATGGTGAAATGTTTATTCTGACAGAGATGGCGAAATGTTTATTCTGACAGAGTATTCACATTTTTTCCAGTTGCTGATATTCGAGGGAAAGTTGAAGTAAAGTTTAAGACCAAAAGGCACTCAAAATTTTCCAAAAAATTCTTGGTATGACAAGCAATATTCACTTATGGCAAAAAAGGTCAATTATTAATTACAGAGTACTTTTTAAATAATGAAATTTACATCAAGGAATTTTTACAAAAAAAGGCTTCTTTCTTTCATAAGACTTCATAATGTGTCCACGAATTTTTGGCCTGACTTAGCATCCTGTCACTATGGTAACGAGCAAATTAGTGGTACAAGAGCAACAATGTGATATATGTTCCAAAAGAGAAAAATCCACCAAACTGTTTGCAGCTTAGGCCAGTGGAGAGATAGTGGTTATAAAAAGGATATCCCAGTTTCACAAATGTTTATATCTAAAATTAGAAAAAATGTGTTTCTATTTAGTTTTTTAACTTAATTTTAGTATAACTGCTATTTTTAAACTAATTTCCCTATAAACGCACTTTAGTTATTCAGTCTCTATAGCGCTATATATGAATTTTTTTTTGAGAATTATCTCAAAAATATGACCTGACATTTATTCCTTTATTTTTTTTAAGGATATCGGAAAAAATTTTCGCCCAAACTTACTTGATTTTTAGTTTTTGGTCTGTTAAAGTTTTGGGCACTTTTTCTACCAAACTTTTCACAATTTCTCAATTGGGCAGTGTGCTCTAATCGCTAAACTATGTCAAATCAAAAAATTTTTTGATTTGACAGTTGTAGAAAATAGTGTTTTAACAACCAATCCAGACCGTCAACATTTATTTTTTCACATAGACAGAGCAGTGCAAGAAGACTCCTTTGTCCACGTCATGAATCCAATTACGTTTTGAGGTATCGGTTTGTAGCTTTTTCGCGATTGGAAAGATAATGTTGTTTAAGATAGGAAACTGCTTAGGACAACAGCAAACAATGTGGCCAAATTTCATTGAATTTTGACAATTATTGTGAATGCAAACAACCGAACAGACAGTCAGACTGTCATAGCTCACTCTGTTTTGATTTAATTCAATAATTATTATTTTATGATAATTTCTTCGTGGCATTACACACGAAATGGCATAGTTAATACACCCTCATCACCAAATGAGGTGTTGGAGATTATATCAATTAACTTTCTTTGTCAGAATTTAGAGGTTATCTCAAATATCGGTTTATAATCTTTTGTATTGAACTGATTTTTCAGACTTAATATCGTTGAATGATAGGACCATCATAAGTGAAGTGAACATGCTAAAAACAGACAAACGGACGACATAACCACAGATAAGCAGTTTAATTTCCATTTCATTTGAAACACTCTACCATGTGCCAAATAATGACGGACAGACAGACAGACTATAAAGTACATATAGACTCATATTGCTATTAAGTTTAATGAAAGTTATAAAATACTTGGATACAAATTTAATCCACCTCATGGTCTTAAGTAAAATCTTTGTTCTATATTAAATTCACTACAAAGTAAACCTAAACATCGCGTTCTTAAAAGATGGTCAATTTCATTTTCTCAACTAAATTGCATTAATACACACACTCACACACACACAAACAAACATTCATAGAAATTTACTTAAACATGCACACGATTTTAATGCGCGTTAAAATAAATTTCCCCAAGGCATAGTCGAACATTTAGCAAACATGTTCATTCTCTTTCCTCTGGAATTAAAACATATATTTTGTACATACACACATGCTAACACATAAATAGATATATATTTGTATTAGGGAGGCTCATATTAATGAATTTTAATTCCAAGTATTTTTTGTTTATTTTTATATCCTCCACCATCAGAATTGGTGATATATTAACTTTTTCACTCTGTGAGTAACGCCAAGAATCATTTCAGACATTACAAAGTATATATATATTCGTGTATCAAATCAATATCTGAGCCAATTTGTGTCTGTTTGTCTTTTGGATACATTTTTACGCCTACAATAATTTTCTGAACTCAATAAAATTGTTTGTTTTTGTCCTAAGCAGTTTCGTTTCCATTGGCAAAGAACATATAGACCAATATCTGAGACAACTTTAAATTCCGAAATAGAACTTTTCTAATTTTTTCAACAAAATGTAACTCGCTTGAAACAAATATTTAACTATAAAAAAAGATATATGTCCTTAATCAATGTACAAAAAATCATCAAAATCGCAACAATAAAATAGACTTATGGGCTGAAATATTAAACATTTTGATACACCCCAAAACATTTTTAAGATCGTTTCTGAAATATGACATAAATTTTTACTTTGACACAGTAATTAACCCAAAGAAACTAGAGAGTGTTGGGTCCATTATTTGACCTAGTTCCCATATAAGGGTTCGTCCCGGAATATGTCTTAGAAAACTTCTAATTGATCCATATTTTGTTTTAGCTCCCACATAACATATCGCCCTATCCCGGAAACCCAGTTTCAGCTTATAAACTATTAAATGGGAACGTATTTTATTGAATTTTGGCAAATTAATTTTCTAGTTTAGCAATATCTGTCCATATTTTTTAACAGCTCCCATATAACGACCCTTTTGAAAACGTGTTTCAAAACACTTAAATAAAAATCAATGCCAATGAAATTAGGCGCAATGATTTTTCTTAATTATATATTAATAATTTGAACAATATCAGTCCATTTTTTACTGTTGCTCCCATATAAGGCCCCTTTCCGGAAAACAGCTTTGAGCTTATAAAACTAGTAAAAAGAGACTGATTCTATTGAAATTGGCAACAATTATTTTTTAGTTATCCTTAATATAAAGTAATAATTTTATCAATAAAGGTATATATTTTGCTATTGTTCCTATATAACGACGATTCCTAAAACCCGGTTTGAGGTTATAAATATTATAAATAAACTCCAATTCTATTGTAATTCGACACAATGATTTTCTAAATATCTTTAAAATATATTATTAATTTGGCAAACCCCGTTTCATATTTTCCTATAGCTAAAATATGAGGCACCTATCCAGAAAATTGTTTCAAATTTGATCCATTTTTTTTTAAACTGTCTTTAATAAATGAAACTCTTTTAACAATTGTCAAGCCATATATGATTGTTTACAATCCGACTTCCCGGAACTTTGCTTCAGGCTTAAAAGATACTAAACAATTACACAATTCCTTCAATATTCAGACAACTACATAATTATCTTCATATATACTCATCTAGTTTCTCGAATATTGCCTCTCATGTGGGAAAATTCTTCTCTAGATGTAGATATTTTGTTAAAATGGATCCTTAAAATCTATATCTGGAAATGAATATTTATAGGTATTTTTAAGAATATGTTTCCATATTTCACTGTAGTTTTTGTTGTGACCTCTTCCGTAACTTGACTTGCATTGAGATCCATACATTTTCACTGATAGCCAAATGACAATTGGAGCGTTAGAATCCCAGAACATAACTTCAAGAATTGTCTTCGATTGCAAAAAAATGATTTATCTGTAAATGAGTTAGTACAATATATCTGGATTCCATAATCTAGCTAATTAAAACAATTTGTAACAGTTCGGTAGCTCAGATAGGGAAGACACGAAAAATTTGGAATATTTCCCATATTACTGCCAGGCTTTCGCAACACAAAGATCGCAAACTTTGGAGAGGGACACTTTACTAAACATTTAAAATTTACAGATGTTGATTGGTGGAAATTGAAAAATTATGACCATGACAAAGTATTTCTATAATGAATTATGGCTCGGTAACTGTTTAAAAGTTGAGTGCTCCATAAGCCAAAATAGTGGTCTAAGTGTATGCCAACGCACAGTGATTTAAATGAAAAAGAAAATGGAAATAAATCAGTTACTTCTACCTAAACCCATTTTAAAGATTTTTGATATAAGCGCATTCAGCTTTTTATAGTTTATTCTGTACCGGATTCAAATTTTAAGTGGAAGCTGATTCCAACCTTCTTTAAAACTAGTGGAATCAATACCAGACCGTATTTTTGAGGCAATCTGCAACAAAGGATCATCCGTCCATTATTTATATAATGAGAAATTGCCATATAATTTTATAATATGAATTTTCACTTATGTATATAGCCCAAATGGGGATTAAAACATTACAACTCCTTGTAAATTTGTGTACCCGTTGCAACAGTTTTGAGGCATTTATGAGTCCTCTCAACCTATCTATTAAGATATAAACTATGTCCCCATGTAATGTCGCAAAATACTCTTTCCTATTTATTGAAATTAAAGCGATTGTAGTAAATGGTGTTCAATATTCGGCACCAGCGAATATAACATTCATATTTTTTTGATTTTTATTTAAATATTTTTCCTGATATAAAAAATTAACTCGGAGTTATAGAATTTTGTACTCCGAGTAGAAAAAGACAAACAAACACTTGATATTCGATTAAAACCCACTAGCAGGGACCAATGTACTCTGATATGTTTTAAGCATGTTTATTGAAATATAACGGTCAAATAAGCCAAAAAACGAATATGAAAACACAAACACATTTTCAAAAATCCAATATAAACACATACACGTTTATATATAAGTACATAAGAAAAATGTGCATTAAACATCTTTATAAATATACCAGCAAATAATCAGCATTCATGTAGATGATGTTGGTGTATTTGTGTCGGTGTGTGTGTATGTTTATAATTCAAAATGTTTAATTGCATTTGTGAAAATGCATGTATGCGTGCGTATATGCATATGATGACATGTTTGTATTAAGGACAAGTAAACTAATTGCATTGGCACGCGTTAAGTAAACTTAATGAAATTTTCTTTAGATTTGTATTTAATGCAAACAGCTGTAGTTAGTTAAATACATACAAATGTACATACTTATACACATATACAAACTCATGTGAACATTAGTAGTGGTACATTGGCTATATATATAAAACCATTAGATTTGTAGTGTGAAGAATTGTCTTTGGTGTTGGTGTATCTTCGTGAAGAACTCTTTTTGTTGTTGATTATAAAATGATGAAACCATGTTCGTATAATGAAAATGTATTTGTTGAGGAAAAAAAACCTAAGTAAATGTAGTGACATACAAACGCACTCACATAAGGAGAGATTTCTACCTAAATAGAGGAAATTATATTTACTCATGTCTATACAGATATGTAAACTATTATAGTACGGGTTATAGTTAAAAAGTTTCACTGTAGAACCAGAAACATGAGAAATTTTCATAATTCTTCAACTTCCGATATACAATAATGCGTTTTCCTATAAACACACATTTTTTTAACCTCCACCATTACAAATAGAAATGAGAGTATATTTACTTTATCATTCCATGTGTAATGCCAAGGAGAAATCATCTCAGACCCCCGAAGTACATATTATTCCATCAAATCGAAATTTGAGTTGATTTAGCTATGTCCTACTGTCCGTGTGTCTGTTTTGAAATAATCTCATGACTAGAATAATTGTCCTCATTCAATGGAATTTAACCACAGTGTTTGTTATTGCCCTAAACAGTTTCGAATTTGAAACCACCAATATCGTCTCATTGTATTCAAATTCACAACAATTATTTTTATAACTACATTTAATATATATTATTAATGTGGCGGATCTAGGTCCATACCTTTCTTAAAATAGTTTTGGACTTATTCATTTTAGTTTTTATAGTGACCCTTTTCCGTAATCGGCGTTTAAGCTGATGAACGAATAAATGAATGGGTACATGATATAGATCATCTTAATCATGTTGTAGATCATCTTAAACATACGGTCTTAATTTTAAAGAAGACCGAGTTCGATTTTATCCCAAAATTGCTTTATTTCTATGCCATCCACAGCCATAAGTGGTGATGAGGGTATATCAACTTATACACATATACAAACCCAATTCTTGGTAACTCTAAGAGGGAATCATATCTAAGACTCTATAACGTATGTATATTAGAAAATCTTCCGAAATCAATCCTCTTCACCATTTGTTTCGTTGAAGGGTATACAAATGAGATAGAAATACATCTGTAGTAGAATCCATTCAAGTAATATTTGAATTTGAATTCCTTTAAATATAATGAAACCGAATGGTTTTAAAAATTACTGTGGCTCGAGGTATCACAGTTCACAACCATTGACACGCCCATCGATAACTTTGGTTCACCGGATGAATTTGTATGAAATTAATGAGAGTTGAGGAGTGTTGAATTTTTATTGTGGAAATTTTTGTTTCTAAATAAACTTCTAGATCTTGGATTCATTTTCTAATATATTTATATCCAAAACTATTGCCGGATCCTTTTAAAATGCTTTCATTTCGATAATAAAACGAAATTATTTCTCAAATAACAGAAGACTGAGGTTAATATCATCCTTCAGTTTTTAAAGTAGAAATATGTTTGTAAAGAAAAACGAAACCACAAAACTTTTTTTATTTGATTGAAGTTATTATGAAAATTTTCAACAAATATTTTAATAGTTTTAGTCCCAACTAATGATATTTTGAGCCTTTTTCGGAAACCATTAATAGATGTTTTACAAAGTTAACTTGATCACAAGAAAAATTAAATAAATTTTGAGTTAAAAGTTTAAATGAAAAACATGCGTTTAAGATTTCTGTATCTTCACTGCTTAGCTCACCCAGGTGAGCTTAGCTGCACAAAAATTTTCACAATTCACGATGTGAATTAAACAAATTTCAAGGAAGGGGTATTTTGTCAAATTCTCCTAACTCTATCCGTTCTTAAATTTCCAATAAAGCAGTCTCATGAAAAGTGACAAATTTTGGAAACTGTCCTTTAGATATTCAATAATTTTTTGTATGACCACATCCACCATCCATTTTCTCACTTAAACCTGTTTTACAGGAAAATTGGGATAAATTTATGAATTCTAGCTGAAAAGTTATATTTTTTGCCCTGTCGATTCTTAACGACTGTAATTGGAATTAAATTTTTTAGTATAAGCTATAATAATTCCACAATAATAAATAGTTTATATTTGCATTGCATGGCTTTGATCCTAACCGTCATATACTTTGTCCAGTAAAACTTTTCCTTGAGAATGTAATTAAATAAAAATAGTTTGGTAATGATTTTAATTTTATCCCTCCCACCTATTGTCCAGTAAAACAGTACCAGTAGAAAGACTTCGATGTACAATTTTAATACTCTGATTTTAACAGTTCTTTAGAAATTCGATCATCAATATTTGCTTTGTATGAGGCTTGCCCCTCCCTCTGATTCTATTCATCCTGCATTTTGTTCAGTAAAGAAGTTCCTTGATAAAGTGATTGGGATAAAATTTGAAAATTCTTGTTGTAGCAGTTCTTTCGATATTCGATAATAAATATTTACTTTGTATGTGGGTTATTTTTCCCCTGATCCTATCCGTTCTACATTTTTGCAGTATAAACAGGTCCTTGAGTTTTTTGAAATCTCGCTCTTATAGTTCTTGGATATTCGATAATAAATATTGCTTTTTTGAGGGGAACCACTTCCCCTGGTCCTGTTTGTACTATATTCTTTTTCTAAAATAAATTAGTGTGAAAGTGATTTTGATCGTGTTTGAGAACTCTCGTGGAAGCTCTTTAGATATTGAATAATAAATATTGGCTTTGTAGAGGGGTAGCCCTTGGTCCTATCCGAAATATATTTTGTGCAGTAAAACAGATCCTTGTGAAGTGACTGGGACCAAAGTTTAGAACTGTCGCGGTTAAAGTCCTTTAAATATTTTGTTATCGATATTTACTTAGTATTAGGGTACCCTCACCACTGGTCCTAGCATTTTTACGGCCTATGTTACTTTCGATTATATTGGGATTATTATTTTATTTATTATTTATTTATTTATTTTTAATTTGATCAAAATCGTTCAGTAGTTTAGCTGTCAATAAGTTTGAGTTCTTGTAAACAATAGTTGAAGTTGAAAAATATATAAAAAAACTCAGATATCGGTCTGAAACTTTGTCTGGACTTATATTGCTTTTTTAAATAAAAGCTGCTATATACTAAAATAAATAATTGCGTCAAATTTCATTGAACTTCAACAATTAGTAGAAGTGTGGGAATATTTCAAACAGGCGTTCTTGGCGTTACACGCAGAGTGAAGATCTAAATATACCCATTTTCACCACTAAGGGATGAGAGTGTATTGAGACAGACATATATAAAACGACTTTGATAAGTGTAAAAATTATTGCGAAGGTAGTTTTATAGTTTAACTTTCCTAGGACATATATCTGTTAGGTCTTAAAAGAATAATACCCTCCACTTCCAAATTGATCATATTAATTTATTTTAAAATTAATCTGTTCGATTCTATGAATACCTATTGCTATTCCCCTCACTGTAATTTTAAGCTAATGTTTATGTTCAAGTCAATATGGCTAATAAACTTTTACCTACACAAATTTATCGTCATACGCATACACATATAAATATTAACTTAAATTCTAAATACAAACATGGTGAGATATCAAAAGGTTGATTATATAGAAACTTATAAACGTCATAACCTACAAGACATGTCAATAACACAACAAAACCTGTGGTGTCAGTCATCATATTTCTAAGGAATTTACACAAATACACACAAAAACATAAACATTCTATATATTTGTATATAAAAGTTATGTTTGTAAAAAACCCATACACACTCACGCATATACAAATACCAAATTTGTGGCCATAAAATTAAAGTGCCCATGAGATATATTTCGATTATTAAACTTTACACAGTTAATAGAACAATTTTATTGGTATGTGTACATGTGTGTTAATAAGAACAATTTTTCATTAGAAATATTAATGTCTACAACATTGTTGCTGCTCATGCTAAGAATTATAAAAAATTGGCAAAATATATGTAATTGCAAGACGAAGAAATGCATTTAGTTGTCTAAATTAATTAAATGTAATTGACCGCATATAACCTTCAAAGTAGACATGGTTACATAAGTTGTTTTTATAATTATATAAGGGAATTTATTAATATAAATTAAAACCAAGAAAAAATTCTATATCGGCAATGCCGAATCTTCAATACCCTGCACCATAAGTGTGTGTAAGTAAATAAGTTATGTTCGTACATATACAATCACACGTTCACTTAAAAAGGTATATTATAAATAACCGGTTTTTTTTTAAATATAACACGGAACATAAAATTAGTTATATTTTTGCATATAACTTTTTTTCCACTGAACCGATTTTAAATTATAATGAAGTATATATAATTTTATATTGTGTCAAATCTTTTTGATTTTTTTATTTCTAATTGACAATTTTGTGCTCAGTTATCGGTATTTATCTTTGATATACTAAACCGGTTCTGCCTTTTTTCAAATAGGATTTTTTCAGGAATTTAACAAAAACTCGGGCCAAATTTCATTACGGCCCTGTCAATTATTATGGATGCAAGAGTGCCAACAACGGAAAGACACACTTAGACAGGACTTAGCTAATTCGACTCAGATTTTCATTTGGTGCAATAATGTATACATTATGGGGTCTGAAATGATTCCTTCTTGACGTAACCACACGAAATAACAATGTCATTTACTGTGGTAGTGGATTTTGAATTTTTTAAAAATCAACATACCCGCAGTAGCCAAATTTGGAAAGTCATTAACTGCGTCGTAGATCAGATAGGAACCCGTAGTCCACCAAATGAAATGGGAAAGACGTCAAACAGTGTGTATGTGAAAAATGATGGTTTTTTAACGAATTCTAAACTTAAGATCAGCGTACAAGACCCGAAAGGTATAAGCATGTCCGATGGGTGTTGGGTGAAATCGAGGTTTTAGAACCGATTAATAGTGTACATATGTGGTATGCATTACAAAACGATTGGAAATTCTTTTCGAGAATCAGAATCAGAAACCAAAGCGTGAACAAAAACATTAATAGAGGTAGCGCGATCTCCGTCAAAAAACTACCATACATTTGGACACCTTTTTGTGCCCTTCAAATCTCCTTTAACAAGACTCCCATATCTTCCGTTGCCAGGTGTATGGTGTATATTGCGGGTGTGAAGTTATTCTCACATGAAGTTGGTGGTGGAGACTATTAAAGATTCGGCATAGCTGGATATAGCATTCTTGTTTACTTTTATGCTTTGAACGAGCATTGAGCTAACTAGGCTGCTTTCCTTCGGGAAGTGGTAGAAAGGTCTGAATTTGTATTAAATTTTTATTTTTGACTTTAGAGACTTCATGTGGACCTTTTCCTGCTTTACCTGTACTAAGTTTCATTCAATGAAAAGTTGTTCCGCTTCTGTTTAACAACATAGGAGACAAATTGATGGCAGACCTTTGAGTGCTTAGCCAACATTTTATAGGACCAAGTTCAGGTTTGTTAAAAATATATAACTTGTTCTTGGTCCTTATTTTTCATGAGATAAACAATATTTTTATTTATTTGACATGCAACGTAATAACTAATATGGAAAAACGTGTGTTAAGAATTTTTCGATCTAACTCCCTATATATTTTTATATTTTATCAATTTAATGCCAAACCATAACTTACTTTTTGTATTTTTACTTACAAAATTAAATTTATCACATTTTATCCCTTGTTTACTAGCAACAGCAACATGTAAATGGCACAAAAGTGCAAAGTAACCTGAAAACAGTTGCAAATAAAGTCCTTTAACCGACATAACTATAAAAGGTAAAAGGATCTTAGTTCTATGTGTGTATATGTAACCATGGCTTTTTACAATATAATGTCCATTTCCTGTACTTCGTTTCTTGTACATTTGCTGCTGTAAGCTGAAGGAAATAAAGTCTGCTCTCAGTGACAAGTTTATGGAATTATTCAATTTCTTGTTCATCTTCATTGCGATATAAAGAAAATGAAATTCATTAAATATTAATCCTGATTTAGTAAAGACAACATTTGTTTTGTTTTTTTTCCTTTTTCTTCTTTGTTTATCTTTTATGTTTCCAATATCTGTACATCTTGCTTTAATATGTCAGGATATGTTTCTGTTAAGTGTTTTGTGTAAATTGTGTATAATTTATATGCTTAAGTGTATTTGTTTACTTGGAAGTATTTTCTTGTGCAATTGACTTCAAATATTATGTAAAATAAAAATAGAAAGAGGAGTTCTTGGTTTATTATATGATCACACTACAATACATAAATACAACAATAATGAATAATTAAATTTTTATGCATGAAAAATGGAATAGAAATAAATCTGTAAGTTACGAACGTGCGATTAAATGAAACTTCACTAATATAGAATGTATTCAAATAGTTTTTTTTTTTAATAACCACCACCACAAGTGTATTAATTTGTCATTCCCTGTGTAACACCAAGAAGAATCTTCTCATACCTTCTCATATGCTGTCTGTCTGGAAACAGAAGAAGATAATGTCCGAAAGCAATTAAATCTAATCACATGTTTGCCTATCCTAAGCAAATACCATTTAACAATCTATATTGCTTCATCAGCAAAAAAGTTATGACCGATAATCTGAGAAATCTAAAAATTTTTTCAATAAAAGGTTGCTGGATTTAAACACAAATTTAACTCTAACTTACACTTAAATTATCATTATCTTGCAAAAATCATCAAAATTGGATTAATAGAAAAACAATTAAAGGTTGATTTACGCAAATTTTGATATACCCAAGAATCTGTGTGATATGGGTCGCAATTTTAAGATATTTGACTAAAATTTGTTATGTATATTTATTTATACAATAATAAATGTAAAGAAACAAGATTATGTTGGTGTTATTATTGACCTAGATCCGTTAAAACGTCCCTGCCCGGTATATGGTTTATAGCTTATAAATGTCTTAAATTCTAGTGAAATTTGACACAATTAATTTTCTAACTGTTTTTAGTTTATGTTATTCATTTCGATCTATATTTTGATTTAGCTCCCATATAACGCCGCTTCCTGATTTGAGCTTATAAAACACTTAAATAAAGACCGATTCTTCTAAGTATTTATAATGTATATTATTCATATGAACAATCTCACTCCATATTTCGTTGTAGCTCCCATATCAGGCCCCTTCTCTGAAATAGTTTTAAGCTTACAAATCTATTGAAATTCGACCCTATTTTTTAACTGTATTTAATATACATTATTAATTTGGCCAATATTGGTCCATATATGGTTATAGCTCCTATATAAGGCCCCTTTTGGATCTTAAAAGCTAGTAATGAAGAATGTTGATATTCATCTCAGTTATTGTCTTTCTTGAATAAATCTCATAAATCTGACGAACATTGGTCCATATTTCGCTGTAGCTCCCATTAACGCACCTTTCCGGAAAACGGGTTTTGAGCTTATGTGGAGATGTGGAATTTTCTTTGGTTTTTTATTTTGCTTAAGCTGCCAATTAAGTTTCTCTGTCGGAAAAAAACTTTAAACTCATAGGACTTTTAAGCTTGAAAAAATATTACTGAAATTCGGCACAATTATTGCTCTTACTATCTTAAATATATGTTATTAATTTCCCGAGTATCGGGCCATATTTTATTGCAGTTCACATTTAAGGACTCTTCACACAAAATGGTTTAATTTCGATCCATTTTTTTTAATCGTCTTTAATATATAAAACTTGTTTGACAATTATCGACCCATATTTGGTTATTACTCTTCCCAAAACAAAATATTAACCAATTTCACCGAAATTCAGACAATTAGAATATCTTCTTCATTATAGTGGTGCAGGGTATTAAAGCGTAGAATATTTACTCTTTTGCTTACTATTTTAATTGATTGAACGATATCGGTCCGTCTGTCTGAGTAGCAGTTTAATGCAGGTCGCAGTTTTAAAGATATTTAGATTTAATTTGGCATTTGGCCTTATTTTGGACAAGGCACAATGTGTATTGAAATTAATGATGGTGGATACATAATTTCACTTAGCTCCCATACAAATCTTCTTACGAAATGGGTTTTAAGCTCATAAAAGTCCTATTAAACGCGATTTTATAGAAATAAGTCAAAAATAAATATTTAAACGATGTGCCAAATATGTCTATAATTTCTTATAGGTGCATTACAAGTCCACTTTCAAGTGTCACTTTGAAGGGTACAAATCTCACATATACATTGGTATTGTAATAATAATTGGTAAAATAAAACTAAATATAAAAAAATTCGATGTGAAAAGTTATAGAATGATCGGTCCATAATTTTTTTGGGCTCCGTATTACCACCCAGAATATGTCCCTTAAAATCGCATATATTTAACGTAAATATTAGTATAATAACAATGTGAAGCGTAAATCAGAAAATTAAATTATACGAGAGTCGTTGAAAAAATTTTTGTAGCTACAATTTTTAAGTAATAATGTGGCCTTGACGGACTATAACATTCAGACTTGTATGTCTGCCGTGAAATACATATGGTACGAAACCAAAGGGAAAAGTAGTGCCATCATCATTATTAGTTATTGGGTAAGATTTCTGTGCATTATTTTTGTATTTAAATAATCTAAATTTCCTTTTAACTTTGAGACACTTTTGATTCATTTAGTATTTACAAAATACCCCAAAAGCAGAGCAAACATACTTACATATGTATACGTATTACACTACCAACAATCACTGTACCTTTTATGGTATATATACCATATATATAGATCACTTTGCTATATTTTCTTAGAAATACATTTTAAATGTAAGAAGAATTTGTTTATAAATAATTCTATATGTCTATATGTTATCGTATAACACGTTCCAATTATTTTGAGTTACAAAATTCAAACTACAAAGTACATTGAAATGTTAGAAAAAATGAAGGATAATAAAATTATTATACCCTCCACTATCACAATTAGTTAAGAAAGGGTATATATGAAATTTGTCATCCAGTTTGTAACGCTGTATAAGACTTTAGTATAAGATTTTGTTGCTTTAATAATTCGGCTGTATCCGTTAACCCCTTCTTGGGGAAA
>PYHX02000494.1:23418127-23444982 GCA_004302925.2 Cochliomyia hominivorax
AATTTCCGAAAGGAATTAAAGAAATAGTACAATAAAATTTTTTCCGCTCACATTCATAATTAATAACATTACCGATACCTGAGATAAATCTCTTAAAAAACTGAAAAATTTGACCGACTAGTCACTGCTAATCTTATTCAATTTTTATGATTTGCAACAGCTGATATTGCCTTTAATAAGAATAGGTTACACCCAAAAATTGTTGTGATAGGGCACGGAGGAGTGGTACACTCCGTCTAACAATTGGAAACATATTAATACATATTCTCTCATAAATAATGTACATAAATAGTTATTGATAACGTATTATTTGTTACACATATTATGATAGGCACGGGAGCGGTGGTATTCCCTTAACAAAAAACTATATAGATATTTCTAAAACATTTAATACAAATTTCTTGAATAAAGTATTGAAGATTAACATTATTTTTGGATTGGCACTAGTGTATGGTATACCTCTTAACAAACGAAATTTTAATATCGAATTTTTGAAACATTCGGAGGCTTGGATGGTGTAATACTTTATAACAAAATATTAAATACTTTGTAACTTTGGGCCAGAACATGGTGAAGTAATACCTCCCTTACAAAACGAAATCTTTTAATTGATCGGTGTGAAGGGTACTGAAAATTTCGTCAAAGCCAAATATATCATTCTTACTTGTTTTATGTTAAACTTAATTCTATTACTACCCACGTTTATCAATTTGGTAGTCTTTTTAACTGTCTGTCCTTAGGAAGCGGAATTGTACATGAACGCACCTTTTTTTTGTTACGTATATACGTGTGTGCTAACATTCGCGAAGTGAACAAAAGCTAAAGAAAAGAAAAAAAGAAAATATAACAGACACCAAAACCATAAGTTCCGTTTTATATACTTTCATAACCTTTGAAGAGTTATAGTATCTGTGTATAAGAATAAATGTATAAGTATGAATCTCTTGAATGTGTGTGTATCAGTGTGCTGTATTTTTTAATTCCTTTACAAGTGTTTAAACAGTAATGCGTATAAAAGTTAAATGAATGTCCTTTTTAGTTGATTATATTACATTGAAAGGTAGCCAACCATTCAGCCAACAAAACCAACTATAATTATAACATATAATAATGCTATATTCGGCTATGCTGAATCTTCAATACCCTCGACCACAATGCGTGTGAAGAAATATGTTATCTTAATTTTTCGTACATATACACCGCGCAAACTTACACAATATATAAAAGTTTGTCTTAAATATAACACGAGATACTTAATGAGTAAGTATGTAATGTATGTATGTATGTATGTTGTAGGTAAGTATGTATGTAGGACCAGAGCGAGGGTTAGCCCCTTTACAAAGCAAATATTGTATTTTGAATATCTAAAGCATAATAACAGCGAAAATTTTCTCATTTGGCCCTAATCACTTGTCGAAGATCTGTTTTACAACAAAATGTAGGACGGAGGGGAAGAGATACTCCCAAAAAGGCAAATTTATATTAATTATAAATCGTATGATAATACAACATTAATGTTTGCTTAGAGCCAGCAGCGCTTTAAAATTTTTTGGCAAAACGAAGTTTTGTCGGGTCTGCTTTAGATTTATAATTGACAACTATAAATTTGTTTTTGCTTGAACGAAGTTTGACATGGTTGATTGTTGGATTTACAATTTGAAATTATAATCGGTTTTTGCTATCTGAATTAAGAGGATGCCTCAAATATCGGACTATATCAAATACTGAACCGAATTTCATTGTACTCAAATTTCTTAAAAATTATTGTGCATGTGACCGTTCCAACAACAGACGGACAGATGGACAGACTTAATCTCAATCGATTCAGATTTTAATTTGATGCTAAAATATATATATAAACATTATGGGGTCTGAGATAATTTCTTCTTAGCGTTACACATGGAATGACAAAGTTAATATACCCACCTCATCCACTTATGGTGGTGGAGGGTATATTAATAGTTCATGGTTATTAAGTAAATTATAAACACAATTTTATATCACTTTATACGGATGTATGTATATGTGTGTTGGTATAAATGTTGGAATGTTCAACAATTTTATTATAATAAAACGGGAATATTAAAAGTATTTTACTAAATACACACACACTCACATATAAACAATTTATAAGTATTTGCACGCATATGTAGGGATTTATAGAAATTATAGTTAAAGAAATATTGGAAATATTCGAAAAAAAAATTAAAGAAAGTTTGTGTTCACAAATAAAAGTAATAGAGTTTTTATAGAGGTTTCTAATTCAAGTGTCTTTTAAATAAGGATGAAAATAAATGTACTTAATTTGGAACGAAAAATGTAGGAATATATTTGGTTTTAAATAGTTTATTTTCACTCCACTAGACGACAGTTTTAAAACGCCTACATCACATAAGTGGAGAAAGAGGGTGTAATTTCTTTGTCATTCCTTATATGTAACGCCACACAGTGTTTCATATGAAAAATTAAATGGAAATTAATCTGTAATTTCCAAACGATTAGTTCGATTTCTATCGATGTATAAGTATGTATGACCTTCTAAGTTCTTCATAATGGTAACGTCTTGATTTTTTGCTTTTATGAAGAAATAACTTGCCATCATCACGAGAAACGTCGTATCGAATGCATCGTTTTTTTAATAATTGAAAAAATTCGTTGCAATTACAACATATGTCGGTCTGATTTGCGTCGTTTTGACTCCGATTAGCGTTGGTGGATTTGCGTCGCTAGAAACGGTTAAACTTTTTACTGCAGCATTGTGGTTTACCTCACTAAGTTTACATAAAGTTTTTAAATTGCGTAAAATAAGATGAATATATTTTTCTTTGTATTATAAGTGGGGCTGAGATCAAGTGTCTGGTTGGGGTATAAATATAGTGTGTGATTTTCCAAAGTACATCAAGATCGTAAAAATTAGTCAAAGTTAGAAGGTATAAAGAAACGTAATAATACTTTTTTTAAATCGGAAAAAAAGACTGTTATCAATTTGCAACAGAAAAATTGATAGAATAAATCAATTAACTGAAATTGTCACACCACTGCTATCTTAACAAGTTACTATAGCAAGAAATCTCTTATTGGTTAAGATGGAGTTCCTTCTTTCAATTTGGATACATGATCAAAGTAAGCGAAGAATGCCCCTGAGCAGGGATGCAATAAAAAATTAGTTTTTTTCTATTTACTTTGGTATTAGCAAAATACTGCATCTAGTAGTAGCGGAAATTCTATTGATTTCGAAGATACAAAATTGTTTGCCATTCAGCGCATTTACAGAAAAAAGTTGATTTATATAAAAAAGTTCGGTCCGAATTAATGACTCAAGTCAAGGCTCTAGTGTAAAGTTTAATTAATTCTACATCAATGTATCATAAATTATGTCTAATTTTCCATATGTATAATATTATTGATAATAATGAATTTTTTGCACACTTTTTGCGGAAAAGTGCCATGAAATTGTTAAATTGCTTTTTTGTGAATTTTTATATTTTAAACCTCTTAAAAATTTTACAATGCACCAGAATTTGAAAACAACATACGTTTTTTTTAGAAAAGTATAAATACGGAATAGGTCACTTAAAACATTTTTATAGCTCAAAAAGACTAACTAATTTTTACGAAAAAAAAATCGATAATTTTTTAATTCAAATTTATAATCTGAATTTTGAATATTTGTTCAAAAATTATTGAAAATATCGGTTCAATTTAGATCAGTTAAACCTCGTCTATACTTCCATCTGTCTGATAGAAATAGTATAACTGTCGCAACAATGTGATAAATTACCAGAAATCCTGCACAAAATTACCAGAATTGTTTTCGTAGTAAAAACGCAGAGATTTTTCGATAGAATTCTATTGGGAATTCTCTGGTAAAGTTGATCTTGTGATTGTGAATTGAAGTGTGACAAAAATGCATTGATTCATAATTAATTTTTTTTAATTCCCAGATATGTAACGAAAACCTCCAAAAAGGTGACTTTTGGTTTTTGCCCTCTAGAGACCGCATTTATTAAAGGTCTTCACAAAATCCATTATCAAACAATTACAAACACAAAATGGCGAAAAACAGTTTCGATTCATAAGATAATCTTTAAAGTCGTTTCAGTTACAAGTAATCAGGATCATTTAAAAATGTTTTTTGCCGAAGTGTACAACATTGAGACCTTGAGGATCAACTTCCCTTAAGTACAAAGCTTATGCCAAAACTCAAACTTTATATCTTTACTAACATTGTGTGAAATTTCGTTGTGATTTTGTTTAATTTAAATAAAATTTTAGTGAATAAACAAATTTTAAATTTAAATTTAAATTTTGTGTCTTTATTTTATATCAAAAAATCCTTGTAAATAACAGTCTTAAAATATAAAAATTTTGCGTTTTTTTAGTAAATGTGAATATTGTGAATTCCCCTTTATCAGTTTATAGTTTTGTAAAAATGTGTTTGGGTTAATTAAGTTAAAATTATCCATTTCTTTTAATATGAAAAATAAATAACTTTTGTTCTTTTTTTGTAGCAAAAAAATATATACATTTTCGCAATATTTTTATACATTTTATAAAGTACTCATTTATACATGCATGAATATAATAAACCATAATGTCACACTTTTCCCATATAAAAGCGAAAAAAGTCGAGGGTCCAATTTAAATATGGAATATGTGGCTGGAATCTATACAAAAAAATAAAGAGCTTCACTTTAAAAACTGTTAGTCTATCGAAAACAAACAAAGTTAAAGAACATTATGCCAGATGAATTATATGTAAGATGAAAGGCGAAAATTTATGTATAATATATGTCAGGAGTAAGATGGAAAAAATTGGTCTAGTATTTAAAAGTCTGCTGTCAAACTGTTTCCAATGTTATTAAACAGTATCGGGAGAACGTGTTCGTTGATAGAAAACTTGTTTTAGGTAAAAGGAATGGTTCACATGATGTTTCTAAAGCAAAAACATAGAAAGCATTTTCAAAAGAGTTCTCAACTCATCCAGTAGAAAAGCATCCCGTTTAGGTCATTGCTCGGACAACTTGGTATGAAAAGCTAAAGCAGAAAAACCTTACAAGAATCAAAAAGTTCCTGATACGAACACAGCTAAAATGTATAGTCCTAAACCAGAGCACGGAAAACAATATTCATGCTACATAATGGATAACTTAACGTATGTTTTGGCAGATTTTTCCCAATCTTATATTGCTGATGATCGAGGGAATGTTAAAGAGAGTTTAAGGAACCAAAAGCAACCAAAATTTCCTAAAAAGTTCTAGTTATAACAAGCATTTGTCATAACTGACTCTATAAATAACGACATTAAGTAATCATTTCAAAAGGGACTGTACCCATTCATAAGACTTTATATAAAGTATATAATACTTATTTTGGGCCTGACTTGGCATCCTGTCACTATGATAAATAAACCCTTATTGTTCTTCTTATACCAAGAATAATACCAAGAATAATAAGACCGGAGCTATGTCCAGTGGGAAGTGTTGGTCTCTTATTGAAAGAGATTTGAAAAGCATAAAAAGGGGGTCAAAAGTGTGGAATATTTTAAACGGAGAGTTAGCACAATACCTACGTATATGTTAGATTTAAGTCCTGTAAAGTGATTTTTGGAAGAGGAGTTTAATGGGACCTATGAAAAATAAATTTCTTATTATTTTAAAATCTGGCACATCCTTTTAGAAGATCATAAGATTATCTTGTGAGAAAGTTCATTAGAATCGCTTTATATTTAGAACTTTTGTGGCCTTAAATTCCCAATCCGGGAGGAACATTTATATGAGGATTTGAAACAATACACCCATCATCACCAATTTTAATATGCATCGTCCTTGTGCCAAATTAAAACTGCGACCTGCATTTTGTTCACAAGGTTTCCATGGACCAGCAGACTGCCAACCAGCAAGACGGAAGGACGGACATCATTAAATCAACTCAGAAGATCTTTAGTCGAACGGTATACTTAAAAATGCCCGTTACAGTTTTTGCACAAACGCATAATACCACAACCATCTACGGTGATTTAGGGTATAATTTTGCTGAAATCTTTATAATTTTGTTGACACAGGGGCTGCTACTGCCTTGACAATTTATACAAATTTAAAT
Organism: Cochliomyia hominivorax; assembly: GCA_004302925.2. Classification (NCBI taxonomy): domain Eukaryota; kingdom Metazoa; phylum Arthropoda; class Insecta; order Diptera; family Calliphoridae; genus Cochliomyia; species Cochliomyia hominivorax. Next base: position 23,424,230 of record PYHX02000494.1, read on the forward strand.
GTCCTCTTAAAAAATATACATCTTTTTGTTAACATTATTCACTCGTTATAACAGATTTTGTTGGCACCATTTACAGCATCACACGACCACATTAAATCTCCTCCCAAAAAAAGTTCCATTATTATAATAAAACCGCAAAATATAAAAACACCGAACAGAAATCTTTATTATAGCGCGCGTATCATTGTGTGAACGAAAATGTATAAAAAAATGAAACAAAAACAAAAGACTTTAACCAAAAAACAAAAACAAATGAAATTCATTTGTTTAAAAGCGAAGAAAAAAAAATAAATGCAAAAACACCTTCTGCCCCAACAACCAGGATCATGATCCTGTTAAAAGAGAAAACAAAAAAAACGTAATAATAATTTTGTAATAAAGGTAACACAGTGTATTAAGTAGCAATATTGTTTAACTCAACCGAAAAATAGTAAAAAAATATAAAAGTCTTTATGTATGTGTAAATGTATGTGTGTGAGTGTGAATGTATGTAAAAATGCAAATATCCAACCACTAACGCCACCACACAGATGGAATTTTAATATAATAAAGATATTTTAACGCGGTATTCGGGTTACAAAATGAAATGAGATGTTTAGCAACAAAAAGAAAAAGGTGAAATATTAATACGTACAAATACAACAATAACAAAAAGGGCATATAGATAAAAAATAGATAATTAGGTTAGGTTAGGTCGTCAGGCTGTCATGGAAGAGTTAAAACAGTAGATATGGCTCACTTGGGTCCTAGAGATTCCTTTTGTTTCTGCCCAAGTTTGTCCAGCCTTCGCATAAAACACGTTGTAAAGGAATCTAGCGAGCATTGACATCACCAAACCATCCCCAATTTCGGATGAAGCCGTATATTTCCCGTATATCAGAGGTTGCTTAATATATCGGAGACTGTACGGAGCCACAACCAAAGAAGAGTATCGAAAAGACACTAAAAAGAGAACAATTGTAGAGAAGATGAAAAAATCATTTCCTCCTCCTCTTCGTTCATACAACTCTTGCAAAAATCATTCGCAAGTTTAGTTTCGAATGCTGTGCAATCCTATTCAATGATATGCTGCATTCCTGGACAAGATTCGATGTCGGTAAGACATCCGTAAGGCTGTCTAAATTATATCTTTTAATAGCTTAGCCAAATAGTTGCTCTGCGAAATGCAGCAACATCAAACTGCGGAAATTTTAAAGACATTCGTATGTTAAATAGATACAATAATGTTGTTTTTTTGATAATATGGCCGATCCGTTTCCATTTTTTTATTTCATTTGAATTACTTACTTTAGCCGCTGGGCTTTACTGCAAAATAAATTCTATGCAACTGAGATTTTACCAAATCCCCTAAGTGTTCTAAAATTTTCCAATAATACCAAAATTTGGACTCTTTAAGTGAAATAGTTCGTTTCAGATATTCGATAATGAATAATTTGTATATCGCCTTTCTTTGTCATGAACACATCTACTATGCATTTTCCCGATTGTAAAACTGTTTTACAGAAAAATTATTTGGGACTAAATGTTATGAAATCTAGTAACAAAAGTGAATGTAGCAGTACCATGGTCCTATCTGTCGCATATAGACTAGAACTAAGTTTTCCAACTCTATTTATAATAATTCCACACGCAATATTTCCACAGTTAATATCTACATTGCACGGGGGTTTCTTCCTCCTTTGATCCTAAGCCGCCATTTATTTTGTCGGTCTTTGAGAAAGAATTGATATGGAGTCTCACTTCGATAGTACTTTAGATTTGTTTTTTATCGGGGTTACCACGCCCATAGATCTATTCGATCTATATTTTGTACTGTAAAAACTTTCCTTGGGAAAGTAATTAGGATGAAATCGTGATACCCTCACTTCAGTAGTTTTTTATATTTTCGCTTTTTGTGTATTCTTCTCCGTCCTACATTTTGTATACTAACATTTCTTGAGGAAAGTGATTGGGACCAAACTTACAAATTTTGGTTCTAGTTGTTTTTTATATATCGAATCAAATATTTGTTTTTGTATTAGAGGTATCTCAACACCCCCCCCCCCCCCCCAACCTATCCTTCACAAATGGTTCGGAGAGGAAGTGAAGTGATTACGATCAAATTTTAAAATTCTCACTGTAGTAGTTCTTTAGATATTAAATAAACAATATTTACTTTGTGTGAGAGGTCCTCCATTTTGGTCAGTAAAACAATCCTTGAAATATTGATTATTGCCAGATTTGTGAACGCAAAATTTGAGGTTCGTTAGACATTTGATAATCAATATTTGCTTTGTAATGGTGGTTACCCCTTTATAACCTATGTTACACTTGGTATATGGGATCATTCTGTAAAAATTTCAATAATAATTGCTTTCTTGCTTTCTGCAACACTTATGATTGCATCGGTACATTATCCACATTGCTGCTTAAAAACTTCTTTAAGAATCGGGATCAGTTTTAACTTTATCTTAGTTTTTTATCTGTGCTTGCGTTATCATCGGAACTTCCTCAGTAACTCTGTTATATGTTGCTTCCCATCTCAGTATCCTCTACATCTTTCGTTGGGACATAAGACTGTACTTTGTTAATATGTCTGACTGTACTCTAAATGAGCCATCCAGATCTAATACTACCTCCATGTTTAATGTGAGTCTGTGAATCATTCCCCCTCCAAATGGTAGAATACATCTACATAATTTCTGTGATAAGTTTGCCATTATTATTCCATCTTGTCACACTATAATTTGGGCTTTGATCTTATATAGAATAAAACGTTCTCATAGATACCAAGTACTTGTGCAAGAAAGTTTATACCTTAATGAAAATCCAACCTTAACTAGACTTCTTTAATTAAATTTAGCTATTTTTTATGTATTCAACAATTTTTAATCCATTTATAAATTCCTGCAGTAATATTTATTTCAAATCACTTTAAAAAGCAATTCGTATGTAAAATAAGAACATAAACATAAATCTATGGCTCCTTTATTACAATAAATATTGTCATATAAATAAAAAGGAACACACTTGTTAAAATACCTTGACATAAATTATCGTTAGTTGAAATCTTGTCTTGAAAATTAAGAAAAATATTTTCTTTAACACTTTCAAACAAACACCACAAAACACTTTATTCCGTCAAATAGTCTGCCAACCAAATAAAATAAACAACAAGAAAACACACAAACAAAAAAAGAACAAGCAAACAAATGAACGAAAGGTAGCAGCAACAGCAGATCGGAGACAATGGAAGAGCAGCCTTATTATCTTCAAAGAAAACTGATTGTAAAAAAAACAAGCAATAACATAGATTACAAACACTACTACAATATAATATTATTAACAACAGCACAAGAGTAAACGTCAACATAATCATCGTTCACATCATTCATCATTACTGCAGTTGCAACAAACATATTATTAACACAACAAAAACACATATTCTTTATATCTCTTAAAGCTATTCTTCCTTTTTGTACGCTCCACCGCCAAAAGGGTGAAGAAGTATATTATTAGTCATTCGTGTGTAACGCTTAGAAGAAATCATGTCAAGATCCCTGAAGTATATATATCTTATCAAATCAAAATAAAGTCGATTAAGTTTATTCCGTCGTCCAGGTCCTATAGTAAACATTTGCACATCAAGAAGATGGTTCGAACTCAATGAAATTTGACCACATTTGTTTGTGGTTATCCAAAGCAGTTTCCTATTTTAAACCAGCCCTTTATCGTTCATTGCTAAAAAATTATAACCGATATCTGTAACAATCTAAAAATTTTGAAAAAGAATTTTTTCATTTTTTTTTAATTTTAATTAAAAAAAATGAACAACAATGAACAATGAACAACTTACAATCCGGGTTTATTTTTTGCTGTAGCTCCCGTATCTGGCCATATAGACACCTTAATTAACCTACTTCTCGGAATTGTGATTTAATTGGTTCTTAACATAAACTAGTTCCATCGAAATTCAGATAATAGATAATTGTCATATCTCATATAGGAAAAAATTTTCTTTAGCATTATTTTTTTTCATAAAATCGGTTATCAAAAAAGTAGTGGAGGGTATTTAAAGTTCGGATAAGTCAAATAAATAATTTTTATTTGTTATTCTTACTTTCTTCTTTGCCTCTATTTGGGGTAAAATTATTTTCATATAAATTTAATGCCGAACAACAACTAAAATAGCTAAAAATATAAGGTGCATACTTTTAGGTGCTAAAATCCGAAATAAAAAAAGAAAAAGCAACACACCAAAATGAAAATAAAAGGAAATGGGGTTACAAATTGTAAGTTGTTGCTGTTTTTGTTGTTCGGCTAAAATTTAAACTTCACTTTCGAATCCCCAAAACAACAACATATTTGTTGTTTAAACACACACATTTGTAATAACAAGTTTTGTTGGGTGCTATATAGTATTACCAATGTGTGTGTGTATGTTTGTATATTTTACCTTTCTCTTTTAGAGTTTAACCTACTCAATGTTATTTTTGAGAAAGATAAGTAGAAGAAATTGTGTGTAGATTTTGTTCTTTTGTTAAACAACAAAAACAATAACACCCTACGATTAGTTCGAACACATGTTAATGTAGACCATAAATTCAAAATTGAGCCCCTACTTGGTTTGGTTGTGTACTCTAATGCTTTATGGCTTTAACAAAATGCAAAACTAACTGAAATAATGAAAAGGAAGCAACAAGAAAAGAATATAAAATATTTTCAGGATAAAAGAATGAATGTAAGAATGACTTGAACAAGTTATAAGGAATTATAAAATACCCTAAATTAAAATTGTGATAAATTGGCCGTACGGAACTGATTTTTTAAAGCGCTTTAATAGTGCATATTATATTATTTTTAGGCTCTATAAACACCGAAATTTACATCAAGGAATGTTAAAAAAGACCACTTATTTTTGGTCTGACTGAAAGGAGATATTATTAAAATTTACGGGACGAGTATACCTGTTTGAATTAAGTCTGGACTGCAAGCCGGCTGGACCATCGCGGTAAACTGTGATTTAGAATGCTTGGAAACATGTACCATAATAAATATTTGCTTACCTGTGAACACTTGTTATTATATGTCTAAATCAGAATAAGCTTGGGACAAAATTTGTCCACAAGACCAATTAGAAAAAATATTCGAATGACATTAAGTAATTGTTTCATAAAAAAATCTAAATTTTCAAGTTCTAACGTTTTCATAGATACCAAATACTTGTTCATGGAAATATACAAAAAAGGCTTAAAATGTTTCCCAAAGGGATCGATTTGGAACTCTGCATGTCGAGATATGATTCAGTTCAAAAATATGAATCCAACAAAAGAATAACAAGTGACAGAAATGTTGAACAATATTATAAAAGTCTATGCGTATGAGTAATATTCATTTAATTCAATATTACTCATACGCACGTGATATAGTTTTTGGTTTCGTAAGCTAAAATACATAGAAACCAATTAGTGTATAATAGTCGGTGATGTTCGTCTATATAATTACCCAATTCCATGTTGCGAGTATGAAAAATAATGGACCGACCCTCGTAGACTTTGAATTTATTTTCTATACTTTATAAAATACACTTATCTCTCGTATTTAAACCCTTTTTATCAAAGTTTTGCATTTAATCCGTATGTTCTATAATTCTAATATTTGATTATTAAAAAAGAATGTAGTTTTGAAATCCATATGGTAACCGCTTTGCCAATAAATGTGGACTCACAAAGCCAACATCCACATGTATCACAAAATCCAAAATATTTTCGGAAATTTACGTAAATATGATGAAAAGAATAAAAAAAAATTCCTGACACAAGAGCTTAGAATACAAACTGTGCTTGCTTCCCACGTTTACTATAAGTCACTGCTACTGTATTATCATTTTGAGCAGAGATGTTATTAATTCACTGTTTTTTTATAGTTTTTGTTTTAAAAACTTCATTCGTTTTTGAGACTAAGACTTTAAAATTTTAGAACGTATCACTTCAAACCATTTAAATTTTGTTAAAAATGGGTCAAATTCTAAGCAGTTTGAACTTGGCACTATAAAATATTTTGATTGAATCCAACTAGCGAATCAAATGTAATACAATTATTTAAAAGAAATCCTAACTTATTATTAAAGTCCATGCGTATAAGTAATATTAATTTAACTCAATATTACTCATACGCACCTTACATATTACATGGCTTCATAATTTAAAATAGCGAATTACAGTGAATTGGATGAAATAAAATGTTGTCGAGAAAGGCTAAACAAATTTATCAAAAATGGTTTGTAAAAACATATTAACCCATGAACAGTGGGCAGTTACGGATTTATTTTCAAAATCCGTAACTGCCCACTGTTCATGATTTTGAAAATAAATCCGTAACTTGTCATTGGTTGGATGAATTTGCACAAAATATTGCCCAGTAATAGCGTAGGACTGAGAGCGCATTTATTGGAGCAAAAATTAGTGTACCTCAGACTTTAAAATTATTTTGCAGTTATACAGAACACATTTATTGGAGCTCTATCAAAAGCCTTACTTTGCGGTCTCTAAATTACATTCCATTTAAGAATTTAGAGTCTGGAATTTTCTAATCAAAATTTTGATTAAGAAAATTCTCAAATTCAAGATTTAGTCCTTAAGATATAGCCCTCCGAGTACTCTTCGATGCTTAGTTTAAACGAAAATATTCTGTATTAAAAATTTTTGATATGTGTTTTCTAGACTAAATTTACTTTAGATTAAAATAAGTAAAAAATTCGCAATTATTTGAAATTTCAAATCGAAAATTAATTATTTTAGAACTTGATGGGGTCAGTATTTCAACCTTTTTTATTTTACTTGGTCAAAAATATTAACAAGATTGAGGAAATATTTTCGTATATATATTAATAAAACTGACTCAAGATATATAGCCCAACCATTAAATCCTAAAAGAGTTCTCAAAATTACAATGTAATGCTTCATTATATAAAAATTCATCTAAATCCGTCAAGTCGATCATAAGTTACAGATTTATTTCGAAAAAAATGGAAAACTCTGAGAAATGCTATATATTAGAATTTTTACTTTTATATATTATCAAGGGACTGATATATTAATTCAGTAATACTAGATTAAAAAATATTTCTATAATGACTCCCTACAAACATATTGAAGTAAAAGTCTCGAAATTTTGCTTTAATTTGAGAAAAAATTTTGAATATGTCAAGATCTTTTACTTGAAAAATTCATACACCAATATTTCAATAATTAGCATTTTTTATGTCCATCATTATGTTACATCGAATCCGCACCAAAAGAACTGCTCCCGTTAAAGGCAAAACATCAATAAAGCTCATTTCTATTAGCCTGTTCTGAAGTGAATCAGAATCCAATATGTAAAATAAAATGCATCGATCGAAAAAAAATACTTGACAGAACGGGCATGGCGGCTGAACCAAGCAACCTGTATCAGATGGATTTTTACCATTAGAACGTGAGGCCGGAAGTTGTGATAATGAAATTTATGCCTACGAATCAATTGTTTTCTCTTATGATCTGATCTTTACATATCAAAAAATCATGTACAATACCCTTCTGATCACACTAAATACAGAGCTTTAACGTTATGAAAATTTTACTTACGTCTTCTTGTTACTTGCTTACCTATTGTAGGGTATTCAAGACGTATTTTGTTTTGCAAGACACAGACATACAGGACAATTTGAATTGCATGAGCTTTAACTCCTGAAGAAGTAATATATGTGTGTAATAACATATTATGTATTGTACCAATATGTACAAAGATAAATGCACACACTTATACACACAGAGATATATACTTTTATATTATTATACACTCACAAGTGTTTACATAGACAAAAACGACAACGGCTCCAGTACCAACAGCTGTAGCAGTAGCAGCAAAATAAAATTCAACAATATGTAACAATTTAAGAGAATTTTCATATAAACACACACTTACATATTTAATCATACACATCTACAGACAGACAGACGTATGAGAAACGAAAAAAAAAGAAAAATAAAAAATGTTGCATTGTTTAAGGCATTACCAGAGGATATAAAATTTTTATACATTCACATATACTCAAGCACAAATAAAAACACATATTTACAAATAAGTAGTTGATAGTATAAACAAACATACAACACACAGTAATTCCAAAACGAATGTTTCTGGGGAAAAAATTCTAAAACTTTTGAACCATTGAAGATATCTAGATAACTATTTTATGGTTATAGTAGAGGTGCTTGGAGTTGAACTACATCATTTCATTTCGATATACAGTTTCTTTTTTGGAAAATATGATTTTGTGGAAAATAATATTTTACTTTACAATTTTCACATGATCATTGTTGAGTTACTTTCCAATTGACTTGAAAGAACATAAGTTCATAGTGTATCGATGGGATAAGAGATGGACCTTCATTATGGGCTATCGTACCTTCCTTTAAAATCGTCAAAATTTTATAACAAAATTAGTTAAAAATTATTCAACTCACCTTATTTAAAAATTGCCAATAATTTTGTATGAAAATTATACTCATACATCTTTTAACTTATTTTCAGAATAGGATCATATATGGAAGTTAAAAGGTGAACAGAATCCATGAAGTTATTTTTTATATTTATGTATACGAAATATTTTCACAGTAGTAATATTTGCTAGATGTTTATGCAGTTGAAAGTGATTTTCGGAAGTGGTTCTGTATGAGAGTGACGACCAATTGCAGATCGATTTTCCTGAAGCTTGACACGTCTATTAATACACAAATAAGTTGCGCTACGTTTAATAAAAATACATTAATACTTGTGAATTCCCTGAGCTAAAAAGCCCATCCCGAGAAGACATTTGTACGGAGCTATCTGAAATATTAGAATGAATAAAGCCAATTAGGCTTCGTAATTGGGCAAAATAATATGTAAAAATATGATATGTGAAACTGTACACTTTAAATATCACCATCTTCCCGTATGTTACAAACATCAACACAAACGCATAATATATAATATAGCTGAATCTCTTACTACTTAAACCCCTCTTTGGGAAGGAACTTTATATTAAATATAAACTTTTGTGGGGATCGATATTAAATGAAATAATCACTCATATTGAAAACAATCATATAATTCTTTTTTTCATTTTTTGACAAGGAATGGTCCACATGATGCTTCTAAAGCCAAAAAAGAAAGTATTCTTAATTAAGCTCCCAACATATCGGGTAGGGAAGTAGCACAGTTAGTTCAGTTTTTGGACTATTTGGTACGAAAATTTAAAGCTAATGTAGGTTTCAAATTATACAAGGCTAAAAAGTTTGTGACAGGTACGATGCTAATAATTTAGAAGTCAAAATAGAGCACCGAAATTGACGATTCGTATGTTCTTCCACATTTGCACAACTTTCTTACCAAACATTTTATGTTGCTGATCTTAAAGAAACGTTTAGGACCCAAAGCAGTTATAAAACTTCATGATGTGTTCACTTATTTTTTGCCAGACTTGTCATCCTGCCACTACGGTAAACAAGCTCTTGTACAGTACACCGTCAAGAAAATTGCTCGGAACTAAGAGCATGGAAAAGATGTTCTAAAGTGGGGAAAATTTTTCACTGCTTGGGCAAAATGTCAGAATGTGTTAATAAAAGGGTTTTCTGAAAAAGGTTCAAAATTTCATCAGTAGTGTTTAAACCCATAAAAAGATTGTTTTGTTAATTGTAAAAATTTTTTTCAATCAAATAAAACATTAAAGCTGTAAGTTCTGTGGTTCCGTCTTGATTAATATATTTAAACCTCAATTGTAATTAATTGCACCTTAACTTATTACTATTCCAAAACTCTTTAAAATCGGATCGAATAAAACACATTTGATGACCCCTCTACATATGTATGTTCGCCATAAGTGTGTGTTAGTAAGCAGTATAAAGATTCGGCACAGCCGATTTAAACACTCTGTATTAATTTTATAATATTAAAAAAAATATTTTATTTTCCAGAGAGTCAAGTTTAAGTTTTTGAAACCACTGTGCATCTTCAAGGGTATGTGTATATTTATGGTAGTATATGTTGAAAATAAATATTATATTACATTCTTGGTAACCTACCAGAGAGATCTTATACATGCTCGCATTCTCACATACCTACACACACACTCGCACTTATATGTTTAAACACATATTTTAAAATAATATTAGTAACTATATATGTTTTTATGTTTTTATGTATGTATGTATGTATGTATGTATGTATGTATGTATGTATGTATGTATGTATGTATGTATGTATGTATATAAAATATATGTGTAGGAGTTTTGTATGAAAAGTGAAATGATGGCCATAAATCTGAAGATAATTTAAATAATTAAATGTCATTTAAATATTTTTATTATTTTCTAAAATTAGAATTGTGACAGGTTGTCATTGAAGAAGAGAAACTATATTGATTCAACTTATTTTATAGAAAAAAATTATTTCTCTAAGAATAATATTATTTAAAAAAGTTTTGATTAGAAATGTGATGTAAAAAGAAAAATATCAAGAAATTATTTTAAACACAGTAACGAGTTGATAGTTGAGAAATTCTTCATGTCGGGTCATATATTTTAACTGAACTTTACAATTTGCAAGGACAAATAATTTTTTTCTTTAAAATTTTTTCGACTATGACGAATCCTTAATACCCGCCCCATAAATAAGTCACGTATATAACACATCATGTTAGATCGTAAGGCACATTATGGTACTGGTATATCTTTTAAAACATTTCGCCTTAGATGAATTCTTAAAGGATCTTGACTTTTTTGTCAAAAGTATTTGAGAAAATATTTTAAAGAAATTTTTTTAAATTCTTAAATGTTAAAAATGTCATCCCAGTGCACCAGCTGGGTTTCTGGAAAAAGCACGGAACTATTGAACAGGTTTACCGTTTAACTGGAAAGATTAGAAAATTTCGCGCAATCTTTTGAAAAATTTTGGTATAAGAGCTTTTTATAAGAAATTAGAATTATGCTACCACCAAATACTCAGAAATTGTTAGAATCCTATTTGGATAATCGGCATTTCAGGGTGAAATATAACGGCTTTATAAATGAGATATAATTTATAAAGGCTGGTGTTCCTCGAGAAAGTATTCTAGAACCTGCTCTTTACTTAATAAACGCGTCTGATCTGCCCTTAAGCGATTTCACATTTTCTGCAGACACGGCATTCCTCAATACTCACGAGGATCCTTATCTCATATCTCATACCCTGGACATTTATTTGGTTAAAGAATTAAAGAATAAAAGTAAACGAACTGAAATGCAGGTACATCACCATTGTTCTTTTAAGAGGAAACTGTCCATCAGTTTTTCTAAATGATGCTAACATCCCTCAGTTGATTACGTTACATACCTCGGTATTCATTTGGACAGGCGAATTAAATGACACCGCCATATAGAAACCAAAAGTCTTTGTACGAATCTAAAAGCCTCTTGGTCTTAACTAAAATCGTTTTAAATCCTATATGGATATATGGTATCTGATAATGGGGAACGTCCTCCAAAAGGTGTATTGATATTCACAGGGCATATTTTAAAATTTTTAATAACTCATCCTAATCTTCTTGTCAGACGTCTTACAGTTGTGCAGACTGGTTCGGTACTCTGCGGCATGATTTACCTACATGTTATTATAAATGACATGGGCAATGGAAAATTGGAGCTTCGTTTCATTCAAAATCGGTCTACAATTTGTCCAGTAACACATTTTCCTTGAAAAAGTAATTGGGACAAAAGTTGACAACACTCACTGTTATAGTTCTTTAGATATTTAATAATCATTATTGATGTGTATGGGGAGTATCCCTCTCCCCAGTCCTATGCGTTCTATATTTTGTTCAATAAAACAGATCCTTAAAATAATCATTGATACTAAATATTCTATAATAAATGTGTTTTTTTTTATTGGGGTGCCCCTCCCCCTTGTGCTATTCATTCTATATTTTGTTCAGTAAAATTGTTCCCCCAAGCAATCGATCGGTACCAAATTTTAAAATTCTAGCTGATAATGTTAAAGAGGATACTCCTCCCCTGGTTCTATGCGCCCTATATTATGTTCAGTTTAAGTTCTAAAAATATTACATTTGGAAATACATAATATATGGGCATTTTCAATTATTTTTTTAATTTTGAAATTACAAATATGCCTTGGGGAATCAAATCAAATACGATTATTTAAATTTATATTTTAGATTAATTTTGATCCTAAAAATATTTAGCGCATTTCTCCATTAATTTAATTTAAGAGTTGAAGAATATATAATACATATAAAAATTTATGTAAATATTTAAATACACTACGTATGTGTGGATATACATATAAATTTATATAATTTTTTACTAATATATTAATATAACAACTAAGAATGTTATATACGAATGATATTATTATTTAATAACTACTATATGACCCAGATCACACACACTCTAATACCATCTCTCAAAATCTTTATATTAGAATTGAACATACACTGATGCGTATTCTAATAAGAGCATTTTATTTTTATACTGTGCCCCATCATAAGCGTAAAGAAGGTCTATAACTTTGTACTTTTGTGTTTAACGTTAAGGAGGAATCATCTAAGACAACATATTGTATATATATTCTTGCACTAAATCAAAATCTAAATCGATTTAGCTATGTCCGCCCATCAGTCTATATGTCTGTCTGTTGTTCGCAGACTCACATCCACAATAATTGATAGAGCTCAATGATAAACCCGTTTTAGAATAATATAAGAGTCGTATACGATTTCAGGAAAATATTTTTATGTATAAAAAAATTAAGTCAGGAAACAAAAAAATCGAAAATGTGAATTTTCAGATCCAAAATTTATTATTTTTGAACTGGATGAAGATATTGACCTCAATCCCCTTTTGTTTAACAAATACTTTTGTTTTTTAACTAATTGAAAAATTGTGAACAAGATCAGGTCAATGATTTCGATATACATAAATAGACAAAAGTCTCCGTCATTTATGCAGAGGCCCATTGAATGGGATCAAATTATATATAGAAATAGAAAGAGATCGAAAATTGTTTAATACACGTTATCATTAAAACTTTAAGATCCAGTATAATTAATTTTTTTTTGGATCAAGTAACCTTTTGTAAAACATGTCAGTTGTTATATTTAATGTCTAACAAACATATTGTTAATCTGATTAAAAAGAGGGACCAGAAAAAAAATGCGTGCTAAAATCATTTAATATTTTCAACAAAACCAACTTGCTCCTACAAATTGTTGGCCAAATATTCAAAAGTCTATAGTCAAACTGTTTCCAATGTCATTAAACAGTGCCAGGATAACTTTTCTGTTTCTAAAGCCGAAAAATAGAAATCATGTTTGAAAAAGCTCCCAATACATCCGGTGGGTAAGGAACCCGGTGAGCTCCGAATATTTGGTACAAAAAGTTAAAGCTAATGCAGGTTTTAAAACATGCAAGGCCCTAAAAGTCCCTAACAGTAATGCTGTTTAAAATTTACAGGCCAAAAATATAGCACGGAAATTGCACAATGCATATATTCTGGCAGATTTTTCGCAACATTCTGGTCAAAAGTTTTATGTTGCTGTTCAAGAAAAGTTAAGGAACCAAAAAAACTTAAAATTTCCCAAAACAGCTCTTGGTATGTCAAGCGATATGCAGTTGCGACAAAAAAGCCAATCCCTTGTTACAACGGGCTCTATTAGCACTGAAATTTACATCAAAAAATGTTTACAAAAAATGTGCTTCCATTCATTAAACTTTATAATGTGTCCACTTGATATCCTGTCAAAATGTAAGTAAGCCCTTAAGTGATACACGAACATTAGTATGGTATTTGAATCATGGGAGAAAATCCTCCTAACTGTCCGAAGCCAAGGCCACTAAAGAGATATTGGCCTCTTGTTTAAAGAGAATTGAAAGGCACAAAAAAGGTGTCCAAAGTGTTTTAAGCGGAAATTGACTTTTTCGAGCAACAAACGGAAGCACAATAAAAACGTTAATGGAAGGTTAACAATTTAATCACTAAAAACACAAGTGATAAAAACTATAATTTTTTGCAATTGTATTTAATAATTATTTTAATCAAATAAAAGTAACTAAAACTGAAAGTTTATTAGTTTCCTTTTTAATGACATATTTGTATGTTTTGATTATTTCGATCTCACCCCTTATAACCAAACGGCTTAAAATATTGTGCAAGCTAATATTTTTCTTAGTGGAAACATAAAGGACTAAAATTTTTTGGAATAGGAAACGGAATTATGAATAAGTTCCTACAATTATTTCTAAATTTATCTTTAAGATTCAGAATAGCCGAATGTAGCATAATTACTAATTTCAAATGTAAAAGTACGGCTTAAATATTGTTTTTTCGTTTCTTTCACTTGCTATATTTTATTATAACTAATAATCACTTTTGCAGCGGTCCTCAGTGGGAAACACATTTATTTGGATAAGGTGCGTAATTCTTAATATTTGGATAAGGTACGTAATTTTTACATAGGAGGTGATAATGGATTGATCTTTATTCTTTGGAGTAGCGTAGCATTATTTCTTTTGTGTTTTAAAAGCTAATGGTACCGCAACCATATGTGGACCATGTATAGTTGTGAAAGCTTTCAAGAAATACAAACTAAAATAGATAAAGGTGAGTGTATATTTATTTTGCAGAAAAGAACTTTAATTAGATGACAAGTTCTCTAATTATCGTATCAAAAACCCTCAATTCCTTTTATTTCTAAAAATCAAAAGAAACATCCCAAAAATAAGATTCTTTTAATTTTATCTATATTACAGTGATATTGCAGGTCTGGAACATTCAGACTTGAGAGCTCTGAAGAGTTCTGAATGTCAAAATAGAAAAGGTCTGTACTGAGCTTTATAAAAACTTTCGAAATGTATATTTAATGTACATTTGGTATGAAAAAGAGTGCAGTTGTAATTTTTGGCAAAAATTACAAATGCAAATAGTTTGAACAGTTACAGCGTCAGTTCGTGGAAGTCTCTATTTTAAGAAATTACCGAGAGCTAAAAGGAAGTAAAAAAATACAAAATTAAAATGAGATAAGAAGTAAAAATTTGGCATGTCATTAGTTGTCCCTTCAGTGGTCATGAAAAAAACCATAACTCCCTCATAACTCCGCCCTTGGACCATTATTATTTGCTTATATACATAAACCAAAGCAGTAACCCTTTTTTTCTTATCTGAACTGACATGCATTTGGCAATTCAAAATTAAATTTTTATTTAAGCCCTTTTCTTCTTTAAAGCATTTACTTTTCTCATTTATATATTACTTTATTACAATTATATTATTTTACCATAATTTTCACACTTAACAATGAATTTATCCATAAACATTTTTACCTTAAAAATATTTTATATCCTCTACCACCACAAGTGGTAAAGAGGGTATATTAACTTTGTCATTCCGTTTGTTAGACCAAGAAAGAATCATCGAAGATCTATTAAATTTTATATATTATTTTAGCATATTAAAATCAGAGTCGATTTAGATCTGTCTGCCTGTTAGAATTCGATTTCAATGAAACTCGGTCAATTGTTTGTTGTTGTCCAAAACCGTATATTGATCTATTAGTAAAAAATTTGTAGACCAATATTTGAGACAAAATTCCGAAAACCCACTTTTTTAATAGAATTTACGCAAAGCAGTTTTATGTTCTTCAATATCGTACAAAAAGCATCGAAATTGGATCAAAAGAGAAAAATTTGTAGGCTAAGATATTCAGGATTTTGATACACCCCAATGTCAGTGCATCATGTAAGTCGTACACATATATTCACGTTAACATAAAAATGAATCGTAAAGAACTAGGTTGCGCTGGGTCCAATATTTGATGTAGCTTCTACATAAAAGCCCTTTCTGAATTATGATTTTAAGCTTACAAAACACTTATATATAAAACCACTACTATCGTCACAATCATTGTTTTAATTCATTAATTTGACTAATATCGGTAAATATTTTGCCATAACTCCCATATAAGTCCCCTTTCCGGAAATATGGGTTTAAGCAAGTCTTTAAGTATAAACAAATTCTGTTGCAATTCAACACAATCATTTTTCTGTAAAACCTTAATATATGTTATTAACTTGACTTATATCGCTCAATATTTTGTTACAGCTCCTAAATAAATTCCCTTCCCGAAAAACAATATTGAACTTATTAAACTTTTATAAATGAAACTTTTTTGTTGAAAATCGGGACAATCATTTTTTTGCCATCTTAAATGTATGCTATTAATTTGACCAATATCGGTGCATATTTTGCCATAGCTCACATATAAGGCCCTTTCCGGGAAAATAGGAAGTTTTTTCTTGAAAATCGTCGTGGCAATTTTTCTGTCTTAAATAGTTATTGATTTTACCAATATCAGTCTACAGTTTTCAATTCAATCAATCACTTCCCGGAAAGGGGTTCTATTTCATAAATATTTCAATTCCATAATGTAAGTGATGAAGGGTATTAAAGATTCGTCACAGTCGTATATTTAGCATTCTTACTTGTTCTATTTGCAGATTTCATACAATTTTAAGTACGTTTTACTTTAAATTGTTTTAGTTTTTGTACACTTAATAATCCTGTTTTTTTCTTTCTAGGATGTAGTACTTACTTATTGCTCTTACGCATCCATCCATACTTAACTATAAATTACACACACATACACACAGAGAAACACACATTCTCATATATTGATAATAAACCTTATAAAAAGGTAATTTATTTAATTTGAGTATAATGGATTTTAGTTTTTGTTCGAAAACATAAGAAAATTGTAGAAGAATCAAACCAAAAAAAACAAAAAAGAAGGAAAAACATAAGTTCAACTACTTACCAACCAATTGGTCAAGGTTCAAAAAATTTTGTTAAAATGAAGAAGAAAAAATAATAATAAACTGAATTAAAGCAAAAATTAAGAAAATAAGAAAGCTATATTCGGCCGATGACGAACCTTAAATACCCTCCATCACTAACATTATGCATTTATTAGCATGGGTTGAAGATATTGCACCAAACAACTTATTTGTTCATCAGCATACAGCCCCCTATAGTGAATATGGCAACATTGAGAGCTATAGATTTTAATAACCCATTTTATTAAAAGAATAGATGTATATTAATGTTAACGTCAAGAAATTAGATACATATATTTAAGACAATTATTTCTTTTTGCAATGATTCGTATTTAAGGACCTGGTTAACCTAAAACGATTTTCCGGGATGTGGGATTTAAAAGGAACAATAACCAATATGACTCTTTTATTGTCAAACCAGTGACTTATATTTAAGTTTAAAAAACAATAATCAAATATAAAATTATTTTCTGGGAAGAGACGTTATATCTGGGCTATAAGAAAATATGAATCGATATTGCCTAGATTAATAACACATATTCAACACATTAGAAAAATTACTGAGTCGAATTTCAACAGAATTTTCATTACTTACTAGTTTTATAAGCTCAAAACCGTTTTCCGGGAAGGCGCCTTATATGGGAGCTGTAGTAAAATATGGACCAAGATTGGCTAAATATGTATTAAAGATATTGAACAAATCCATTGTGCGAATTTTAATGAAATCGGCTTATTAAAATCTTCAGGGAAACTTCGTACGCGGATATTGCCTTTAATAAAAAATGTTGCGCATTTTACATTGTTTGGTTAAGGTTGGGAGTGTGGTCCCCCCTCTACCACTACAAAGTGGTATCTCCCTTAAAAAACTTTAACTTTTATATATTTCTGTGCGATGATGAAGAATACATAACTGTATGTTCCAGTTATGTTATTTTTTCGGAATATTGAGTTTGTCTGAAATATCGTCTATAATTTCTTTACCAATGAGCGATATTAACTGGTTTAAAATAGGGAACAGCTTAGGACAATAAAAAAACAATTTGGCCATATTTTATTGAATTCGGATAATTAATCTCGGCATGAAAATGTTTCTAACAGACAGAAGGACAAAAATAAATCGATTCAGATTTCAATTTAATGCAAATATATATAAAATTATTATGGGGTCTGAGATGATTCCTTTTTAGAGTTACACACGGAATGACAAAATTAATATTCACCACTTGTGCTGGCGAAGGGTATAAAAATTAGACAAGAAACTAAAATAGAGAAAAAGTAAAATATTTATTACAACAAGAAAAAGTTGTAGGAAAACATATTTTCAATGAAAAGCTTAAAATAATCTGATAAAAGTTTTATATTACTTGGAAAATGCCCCTATATGAAGTAATGGTTGTTTTGTTTAGTCACTTTAAAGAAATAACAGCAAATATTGGTGATTTGAAAAAAGTTTAAAATGTTTTGCAGACCAGAGAAAAGTTCGTAACAACTTGAACTTTCAAATATTTGGGGCAACATTTAACAAACTTTTTCAATGTTATTAAACAGTACCGGGAGAACCTGCCCGGTGATATTTAATAACATTGATGCTTGTTATTTAAAATTTGCGATATCGGTTCATCGGAAAATAAATTTTTACTAAGGTTATTCAACAAACAACTATGTGGTGTTGGGTTATACAAGGCTGACCTTGACCGACTTTTACTACTAATATGTTTTTGGTTCTACTTGTTTTTGTAGCCTCCAGCACCACAAGTGTTGATGAGTGTATATCTGTGTATCATTCCGTGTGCAGCACCCAGAAGGCATCATCTTAGTACCCAGAATGTATATATTCTTGTAACAAATCAAAATCTGAATCAATTAAACTATGTTCGTCTGTTCGTCTATAGCTGAAATTCTCATATTCACAATAACTGACATAGATCAATAAATGTAACCTGACTATTGTTTATTCTCCTAAGAAGTTTTCCATTTAAAATTCACTTAATCGGTATTTAATAAACCGAAAGTTATAGACCGATCTTCAAGAAATCCTCCCAAAACTGAAAAATTTCAAGAATGACTATGAAATATGGTTTATTTAATTTTGATACGCGGATATTGCCTTTAATAAAAAATGTTGGGAATTTTACATTGTTTGGATAGGGTATGGGAGTATGGTGTCCCTTCTCCCAAGCGATTATAACAAAATCATTCGTCTATCGATCTAAATAATGCTACATTTGTCCAATAAAAGTCTTTTATTGTGAAAACTATTCTAGTAATTTCGGTTAATTCATCACACTGAGGCAATGATTTTAAAAAATAGAGACAGAAAAAATAAAGTTTGAAACATCAGTTGACGAATTCAAGGATCCCCCATATGTGCTGAGAGTCAAAAGCTGAATGTTTTCCAAGATTTTGTTCTAAAAATTCTGAAATTTAAGCGATATCGATGTAAGAATGCTGGTAGCTGTTTTGAATTAATTTCAATTTTTTAGTTTATTTTTTCATCATAAATAATTGTGACAAATTTAATTCAAATCGGTTTGTACTTTACGAGTTCGTAGTACAGGCGTATACTTAATACAACTTTATTATATTCTAACACAGTTATATAACTAATATAACTCATACGCTCCAATGTTATTTTTCATTTTTTTTTTTGTATATAACAAGAAAATAAAAAAAATTATTTATTTTATAAAAATTGAGCTCAATGTTCCCATTAAGTTCGAAAAAATATTTTTTTTTTCAATTTAAAATATTTTTTTTTTGAAAAAGTAAATTCAAAGTTCAAAAGTTCAAATTTTACACTAAAAAAACCTTAATGAGTTTAATCAATATGTTCTGAAATTTCAAAGCTTGAATCTAGAAGTCGAATTTTTGGTCTCCCAAAATAAATGTCCAACTTCTTGCTTTTTTTAATTTTGCTTAATCAGTAATATTTTTGTAAACTTTTTGATAAGAATCACAAAGCCAATATTTTTACCAATTTCGGTAAGATTTCCTCCCAAAATTCATTAAACATGATATAGATTTTTGTATATTTCTGAGTATTGGAAACGGTTTAAAATATGTTTACTTCAAATAAATAATAACAGACGTATTTCTAATCAAAACAAAATAATTCAAGTCAATAACTTAGAATCTTCGAAAATATATGAATCAAAATTTCAGTACTTCATGAATATTTCTGAAAAATGTGGAATTGTGGTGTATTGTCCAGTCTATTAAGAGTTACAGATTTATTTCTAAAAAATCGATTCTGCCCCACTGTGAAACGACAACAAGCAAACATCAATGGATGATCAGTTAAGGCCGCCTCTCCATATCTAATGATAATACTGGAATCAAAGTCTGCAAAACTGCATCGGTGTTTTTTCAGAACAACGATAAATGTAAAACCTCTTTATTCTGGGATTTATCTAAAGGAGCAGTCATTTGGAGTGCTGGAATTAAGAAAAAATATTAAGGAAAGTGAAACAAAGCAGTTTTGTGGAAGCCACATTCTCCCAAAGGGAGTATTGGACAAAACAAGAAGTATCTTTTTAATAATCGCGCATATCTCTAGTATCATGAGGTGCAGGATCCATCTTCCACATATCACTGAATCTATAACAAATTCCCATAAAATTTACATTTAATTAAACATGATCCTTCTTATATCCTTCTATGAGACACATAACTTGCGAAACCTATAGTTCAATTTTATTTTTCCTGTTATATTTATCCACAAATACTTTATATTTAACCCAATATTTATTAGTCGTATTTCTTCTCTTTTTGCTTAAATTTTAGGGTTAATTATTGTCTACTCTATTCTTAGTATTGAAAAAGTTTTCATTTGATCAATTATAAAATTTTCTTTTTGTATCTTTGTCTTTT
>PYHX02000494.1:23445082-23477368 GCA_004302925.2 Cochliomyia hominivorax
AATCATTTACAATGGTCTTTAAAATACCGAAATATAAATTAAGGAATTTTTACAAGAAGGCTGCTTCCATTCATATGGCTTCAAAATGTGTCCACACATTTTTGGCCAGACTTGGCATCCTATCACTGAGGTAAACAAGCCCTACAGTGGTACCAAAACTATAACGTGAAAGAAAGAGGCAATATTGGGGGCTTGTTAAAGGTGTATTGAAAAACGGTTCGTAAATTACGAAATTATGTCCAAAAAAGAAATTGATTTGGACACACTGAGCACAGTTATTTTCTGAAACATTCAGTTCACGCTGTGAAGATGCGTCTTGCACATCCTTATAGTTTTGCCAATCCTTGCAGTTTCCAGAACTAATAAATAATTTAAAAATAATTGTAGGAACATATTAAAATTCCTTTGTAAGGGGCTATCACTCTCCCTTGCTTTATCCCAAAATTATATAGTAAATATTTTGTTACTCCTGCTTTATCCTTCGCCAATTTTTAGAAAACATCGCGTCACAGTTTAAATTTTTTTAGCTTTAAAAGTTTCGTTTGTTAAGGGTACACCACTTCCTTGTCCCCCATCATAAATGTTTGTAGCCTGTTATTAGAATACTAAAGATGTGTCACATATCGTAAGACTTTCTGCAATTATTGTAGAGATATGAGATATTAAATGTTTTTTTTTCATGGGGATACTATTCTCTCTAGTCCTATACAAAAAATTAATAGTGCACTACAGGAAAATCAGCCCGATTTCATTAAATAATAAAAATAAATTGTTGTAAACATTTTTCACTTAAGCTTGTCTCAAGTATCGGACTATAACTCTTTTTTTTCTTAACCGATTTAGCCGAATTTATAAAAGAAAGTTTTCCGTAACAATTACAAATACTTTGACAAAATTTGATTTTGATTCCTTCTTGCTAAAAAGATAATGATAAAGATAATATACCCTCTTCACCACTCGTGGTGGTGGAGAGTATAAAAAGAAATACTATTTTTTTATTTTCTTCTATTTTACAATTTTTGGTGCGTATGAACAATATTTGAAATTATTAAGTATACGCGACTAACATAGTTAAAAAGTGTTGCATACATTACGGAGTCTTAGCACTCAACTTTTAAGTAGTTCCAAAACGATTTCTACAAATAGTTCTGTAACTTTTTGGCCATTTTAGATATATTGAAAATTTTTCACTCAGATGAAGTTGAGGCGTTAAGGAACTGATTTGAATGAACACAATTCCCTTGATTTATTTTCTGTAAATATATAAAAATATAAAATAGTAAGGACTATCTACTTATAGTTTTTTTGTGTTTCGTGTAATTAATGATTTCTTGACCTACATATTTGAAATCGCAAATTTTGGAAGGCTACTAACTCCCTTATCAGAATGGTGCATGTTATCGCTGAGATCAATTCGTAGACATCTCAGCTGTAACCATATTTAATGTTATTTATTAACCTTCAACGGTTCTAAATGAAAACAAATGCTTTCAAACATCATTTCAAATATCATTATGTATTATCTTACTATACGTATGAGTAATATTTTTAAAATATTAATCATACGCCAAACACTGTTTCCAATTATATTTTTTGGATATAATTTTGTTACTTTTCAACCGTTAGAAAATGTCTTAATGAAGAGTTGAGATTTTTTACATTGATCAGTTGCAGGCTCTTGTCTGTTCAGGGGTGTAGTCGGTGACTCTCCAAAAGCAGGCCATTTTGAGTTGTAATTGTGAATATAGTAAAACGCAATAAAATATATATTAACAAATGTATGTTATCTCTTTTAGTTTCAAAGATATTGAAGTAGAAATTAATTTATAATTCATTTTTACTCTTGTTTTCCAAAGATTTTTGAAATATATGACAGATTTTGTATAAATTATTGAAATTGTCGTTGCCACAACCATATAAATATACGAATTCGTTTATATATTTTATTAATGTGGAGTTGAACTAAAAAAAAACTGATAACAAATACATATTTTCCACCTTTTTTTAGACAAAAATTGGGATAAACGGTGTTTTTAATTTTCTACATTTTTTACTTTTCTTTTGTTTTATCAATGAAGATCTAAACAAGAATACTCAAAATTAAAAAAGTGATAATGAAAAATTCTTAACATCACGTTTCACGTTTAAATTTTTAATCCATATTTATTTTATATCAAGTTAATGTCAAATAACTGAATACATTTTCAACAAAATTCGAAATTAGTCCTACAAAAGTTTTGGCTAACATCCAAAGGCTTGGCTGTCAAATGTTGCCGATAAATGTAAAATTCTGTAAACTCTATTAAGCAAAAAAAAAAAAAACATTTGTCAAAAGCACCCACAATACACATCCAGTAGGAAAGCTCAGTGCTTTGTACTATTTTAAACCAAACTTAAAAGACAAACAGGTTTAAAAACATACAAGGCTCAACAAGTTCTTGACAGTAACGCTACTAAAAATTTAGAGCCCAAAAAAAAGATGACGGAAATTGAACTTAAGATTTCTAAAAATATATTCTTGCTGGCGTAATTTAGTTATTTTCCATACATTATATATACCTCAGCTTAAACCATATGAAATTTCTTTAAAATGTCAAATAGAAATAGAAAAATGTAAAATAAATTGTTTTAGCTACACTGTGTATTTCCTTTATGTACGTATGAGTAATATTTTAAGCATAATAATCATACGACAACTTTATTTTTATATATTCCTGCAACTTTATGGTGCCGGTATTTTATCTATTAGTTTTAATTATATTAATTTCCTAAAAATTTTGGATTTCTATTAAGTACGTATGAGTAATATTTTAACCATATTAATCATACGCCAACTTTATTTTTATATATTCCTGCATACTTTATGACAACGGTATTTAACTATATAATATTTTCCTAAAAATTGTGGATTTCCATTTTCTACGTATGAGTAATATTTGATAAAATTTTAATCATACGTCAGTCTTCTATTTTTATTTATTTATGACATGTTGTATACTGTATGGCGTCGGTTTTTAACTGAATAAATATGCTCCTTAATTATATTAATTTTTTAAAAATTGCAGATTTTTCCCATTTATAAAATAGTAATTAATTTTGCGGTTAAAGCGGATTATCTCCCGCATTTTAAAACTAAATTTGTAATATTTATAATTAAAAAAATATATATTCTAAACTTTTTTTGTTTTATTTGCTATACATACAACTGCAACAAATGCTGCCACAGTTGCAATTGGGCGCCAGCAAATAACAGATGCATTTGAGCAGTTTTAATTTTTTTCTTTCCGAAAAAAACTTTAGCCCACATCTGAAGTTTCAGAAAATAAAGATTTAAGTTTTTTATTTTTTCTTCCACGACTTTTAAAGACATGTTTGTTTATGCTTCGTGGGTGTATTTGTGTGTCTGTTATAAGAACGCAATATGAGCCTTTAGCAGTTTTTACAAAATACACACTCAAAATGTTGTTATAGTATGATGGCGGAAGTTAACATTATAAGGTGTTTTTATGTATAGAGTGTGAGTGCTTTTTTCCCCGTTAAAAAATCTTATGTGTTTGTGTTTTCCGGTATTTTGTTTATCACTCGCTTTTGTTAAAAAACAGCATGAGAGTATGAATGCACGTATGTGTGAGTGAGAGAGATTTTTTTTCCTTTAAAGTGAAAAACCACATGACGTGTCAAAATATGTGTTTAAATGTTCTGGAGCTAGAAAGACTTTTTTTTAACGAGGGTTATCTTAAAAATTGTTTTGTGAAAATAAATAAGAGGATGGCTAGATTGCAGTCGGGACTTAAACCCAATGGAGATTTTGTGGAGATACAAAATGAAAAGTATAATGACTATAATAGACCTAAAACTAAAATGAAAGCAAGTTTGGGTCTAAATTGATTCAAGTCCATACTATCTATGACGCCGACAGGTTTTCTCTAAAAATGCTCTTTTAAAAATTATAATTTGGATATTGTATTTTGATATTGTATGCATATTTAGTCACCCATGTTCTCGTTAAAATCTCAATATATTTAGGTCATCTCACAGTGACACCTAAATTTTTTCTAATTATTAAAAAATTATTAGCGTTGATACATGTGAAATAAATCCAGAGTAGTAGGGGAAGTTCTTTCTTCGCTAGTCCTATCGGAATTTTGACCCAATCCTCTGATACCGAAATGAGCAATTTACTGAAAATTTTTGAAACAAGTTTCAGTTAAGTTAGAATTTTGGGTCTTATGTTCAAATTTCATGAGTATAAATTTATGTTAATAGATTTTACTTAAGACCAAAGACTAAAATTCTTTCTCAGTAGCAAATTGAAAATATAAATTTTAGATTTATTAATAAAATTTTAGATGTTAATTAAGACATTTAGTTATAATATCTGATTAGTTACTTATATTTTTTTAAGTAATTTGGTGGCAGTATTTCCTGTAATATGTTCGTAGCAATTTCAACATGTTTTTAAAACTTAAATATATTTTTGGTGATAGTTACTGTTTGGAATATTCTTCAAGTGCTTCAGAAGAGCATAGAATTTTATTTATTCTAAAAATTTTACATTTCTATTTTGTACGTATGAGTAATATTTGAAGGTTATTAATCATTCAACTTGATTGTTTATATATTGCTGCATACTTTATGGCGTCGAAATTTAACTATTTAATATTTTCTAAATTGTATTAATTTCCTAAAAGTTGTGAATTTCTAAATATGTACGTATGAGTAATATTTGAAAAAAATTTAATCATACGTCAGCTTTCTATTTTTATTTATTTATGACATGTTGCATACTGTATGGCGTAAATTTTTTGAATGGAATAGCATTTTAGTTAGGGGCCGGAGAGTTTCTGCGAAAATAATCACATATTTAATTATCTTTGAATTCTAAAAAGTGGTATCCCCTGGCCCAACACAAAAAAGCATATTAGAGCCTCTAAGCATTTTTGGCACGTTCACCCCTAAATTAAGGAGTGAGATCGAAAAATTCTTAATACATGCCTTTCACAAAAACGCAAGTATTATTTGATCTTTCAAAATCAATCAAGGTTCAACAAATGTTCCTGACATTTTCCTGGTAAAAAATTTTATATTGCTGATGATAGATGGAATCTTCAAGAAAAATTTATTACCCAAAAGCAGTAGAAATTTCCCAAAAAGTTTTTGGAATGACAAGCAATACCAATAGAAACCAATCATTCATGACAACGGGCTCTATAAATATCGTATTATACACCAATGAATGTTTACAAAAATGGCTTCTTTCATTCATAAGACTTTCTGATGTGTCCACTAATTTTTGGCATCTTATCACTACCGTAAACAATCCTTGAGAGAGACAAAGCTTAGGAGCTTAGGTCAATGAGGAGATGTTGAGATCTTGTTATAAGAGAATTAAAGAGGCATCCAAATGTGTGGTAGATTTTAAATTGAGATTGACTACCTGGTCGAGCAAAGGTAATGGAAAGGTATCCGAAAAGGGTTCATTCTCACTCCTTAACTGTTCAATGCTCAATGAAATTTGGTGTGATTATTTATTATTTTAAGAAGTTTATTTTTTAAAATTAGAAATTTTTCTCAGTTTTAAAACGTTTATTCTCTCTGTTTTTTAACTTTAAAGTTTGCGGAATTTTTTTCTTTGTCTCTTCTTTGTTTCTTGTCTATTTGCATTTGTGTGTATGTGTATCTATCCAATAGAATTGTTACTCTTAGATACCCGTTTGTAACTCGTATTTGAAAGTAGATTTTCCCGGTCCGGTTTGTTGCACAAAAATTTTACTTCGTCCGTAGATTTAAACAATTTTAAAAATCGCGAATAGAAATCATAAAATTAGGATTTGATTAAAAGATTTTCACTGTAATAAATCCTCAGATATTCGATTACTATTTTGTCTACTTCTAGAGAAAATGAATGGGACCAAATTTTAAAAACTTTCGCTGAAAAATTCTTTACATATTCTATAATTAAAACTGGCTACATTTGGGGCTACTTCCCGTCTGATTCTATCTGTCCTGCATTTTGTCCAGTAAATAACAAATGTTCAAACATTATTTACTTTGTATGTTGGGTATACTTCCCCTGTCTTATCTGCCCTTCATTTTGTCAAGTAAAACTGTTTTTTGAAGAATTAATTGAGACCAAGTTTAAGAACTTTCGCAGTTATGGTTGGGATTGTATAGGGTCCCTGTTCTAACAGAACTTTTCAAAGACTGTATTACTTTCGGATACATTGTGACTATTCTCTGAAAATTTCATTAAGATTGATCAAGCTATTTTGGAGTCTTCATGTTCTATACATACATACATCCTACTTTATATATAGATATTTTTTGTCGGTTTCTTTTTGTGAAGGTTAATATCAAATATAAAGAAGAAATCCTTTTGTACACACATGTTGTCACATGATAAATTTTGAATACTTCCAATTTGTTTCTTTTTCTAAATATTTTACCTTGATATTTTGCTATTTATAAAAATAAATATATATTTTTAATCTTTTTATGAAAAAGGAGGTTTGTTATTTTTTTATTATAAATAGAAAACGGGTACAGTTTATTTTAAAGTCAGCAAAATGAATTTTAATATAAAATTACAACTCTTTTTCTGACATATAACATGATGTAATGATGAAAAATATTCATACACGTAAAACTTGAAATTTGAGGGAGTCTGCAATAAATAAAAACTTAAGCATACTTCAGTAAAATCTCTCTACATCGATCCATTTTTCTGCCAGTCAAAAATTTTCTACTTCCTTTTGTCCTTAAATAAAACAAGTTTGATAGAATTCTCCTAATTTTTTTTTTGTCACAGAATTTGATATTATAGATATTGGAAAATATGTGTTAGCGCAATTGTCGCAGCGATAGCGAATTTTTAGGAATTTGGACCGCATTGTTGGCTTCTACATGGAGTTGTTGAGGTTCAAAATAGGTTAACTCGAGCCCAAACAAATTTAATCAAATTGCTTACGGCCTTTTTTAGGCTTTTAAAAATATGCTTCTCACAAACGTCCTTCAGTGTTCGAGTTATCGACATTTAAAATTTCAACCTTAAAAATGTTGCAAGTTTTATATTTGTCCTAATCTATTTAGTTGGTCTTGTCCGGATTCTTAAAAAGATCATTACTTTCTTCCAGTCCTAAAATAAA
Organism: Cochliomyia hominivorax; assembly: GCA_004302925.2. Taxonomy (NCBI): domain Eukaryota; kingdom Metazoa; phylum Arthropoda; class Insecta; order Diptera; family Calliphoridae; genus Cochliomyia; species Cochliomyia hominivorax. Next base: position 23,452,228 of record PYHX02000494.1, read on the forward strand.
ACAAATCAGAATGTCATATTTAGATGTACCGAATCTTCAATATTCTCCACTATATGTGAAGCATATTAATACACACATACACTAGTAAATATTTTTTCTTATGGGGAATTTCCTAATTTTGGAGAGTCATAAAATGTGTTATATTTGTAACTAAACATTTGTTCTACTTATTATATTTCGATCAATTTTGGCACAGTGTAAACTTCATATAAGGAGTGAGATGGAAAAAATTGTATCTCACGTTTTTCATTGAAACTCTTTTGATCAAGTAATTTTCAAAAAAAAAAAAAAAAAAAAAAAAAACAACTTGATCCTACAAAATTTGGACAAGCATTCAAAGTTCTGCTTACAAACTGCTTCCAATGTTATTCCACAATAACGGAAGAACTTCTCTGTTGATAGGAAACCTGCTACAGGTTAAATAAATGGTTTACATCGGGTTTCTTCTAAAACTTAGTGCTTGGACTATTTGGAAGGAAAAGTTAAAGCTAATGCAGGTTTAAAAACATACAAGCCTCAACAAATTCGTGACAGTAACGTTGCTAAAAATGTTGAGGCCAAAACAAAACACGGAAATTTAAGTCAAAATAATTTTAAAAATGTTCTTGCTGACGAAACGTATGTTATGGCAGGAGGGAATTTTAGAGAAAAGTTTTGAACCCAAAAGCAATAAAAATACAATACACAGTTGCCTCATAAGAAGTCCATCATTTGTTCCTACGAACTCTATAAATACAGAAATTTGCACCAATGAATGTTTACAGAAAAGGCTGTTTCCATTCATATAACTTCATACGCTTCACTTCATTTATTTTTGACCTGACTTGGCATCTTGTCCCTATGGTAAACAAGCCCTTCAGTGGTACAAAAGAAATAATATCATATTTGTACGAAGAGAGTTAAATCTGAAAAATCTGTCTGGAGCTAAGAGAGAGTTGAAGAGCAGTGATTAAATCTATGAAAATTTATGTGACATTAATTTTGGTGCGTATCAAATTTTTGCATATAACTTATTTTCTATTGATCTGATTGGAATGATATTATTATGAGAGAATGACGTATATATAGCTGCTTGTTGTGGTAAAATTCTGTCTTAATCCTGTTATTGTTTGTTGTTAAGTTTAGGAATATCTATACATTTTTTTCGGTCTATAAATTTATAGCTGCTTTGAAATAGGAAGATGTTAAGACCAAATTAAAATCTGAACTGGTTTAGCTATATACTGTCTGTTAGAAACATTCTCACCCCAATTCAATCAACGAAATTCATTAAAATTAATATGACGAATTGCGCTGAATTGAGGTGAGAATGTTTCTAAGAATATGTATACTTTACGGGGTCTTAACTTATTTATTTATGTTGTTATACACAAAAGGACAAAGTCAATATACCCAGAGGGTATAACAAGATAAAATGAGTTCAGTTTTGACATGGATATCGCTGAAATTTAAAGGGTTAACTTGTACACCTAATAATTTGTTAGATATTACATTTTAGATGTCTCTAAAGGCATAACACTAACAGAACTATTTCCATTTTTCCACTATTTCCATCAGCCTAATCGAACTGCCACCACTGTTGCTCTTCATACCATAACAATTTGTCTCTTTTTGATCTTCTTTATTTTGCATTTTCTTTGTACCTTCATCATTTTTTTCTAACTCTTATCTTCAATTCATTACATCATTCTCATTGTCATTGTTGTTGTTGTTGTTGTTTTATTGTTTTTTGTTGGTTAAAGTACTAAAGTAACTAAAAGTCTTGTTGGGTTTTGTTTACTGTATTTTTTAATCCTTTATTTTAATACCTTTTTATTGTTGTTGTTCTTGTTTCTTTGTTTTCCACTTTTTTTGTTTTGGTTTTTATTCTTTACATTCTTGTTCATTCATCTATACAACCAGTCAGTCATTTTTTTCACCCAAGTGCATATCCTTCCTGTTTCTAACTGTTTATCTGCGTGTGTCTGTGTGTGAGTGAGTGAATGTTGTGTGTGTGTGTTCTTAGCGCCTTTTGTTGAGTGTTTTTTGCTCAATTAATGCAATTATATACAAATTCCCTGTTTCTTTTATGCTAATTTGTTAAACTTAATCTGTTCTTGTAGGGTGTTTAAAGTTTATTTTTCTTAACTTCATCACAAGGGTTGTAATTTTGTCATTTTGTCTTTTTGTACGTTCATTTTTATACCCTACATCATCTGATGATTGTAATACACAAAATTATGTAACTCCCACTTTTAAGTATATCGTTCGGCTCAGAGTCACTTTCTTAGTTGATTTAACGATGTCCGTCCGACCGCCCGTCTGTCCAACTGACTGTTCATGTAAATGTTGTGACAGAATTTTTGAGTTATCCTAATGAAGTTTGGTACATATTATTTCTTTGGCCCAAGAACGAAGACTATTGAAATCGGTCATGTTCGGTCCAATACAAATGTAATCCTGGAATGGAGTTTAAGATCATAAAAATCCTAAATATAAAGCGATTTAAAGGGAATTTAACAAAAATAAGTCTTATGATATTCTAAATCGATGTGCCGAATTGTGAGACGGTAGGCTTATTACTTCTCATAGGCCCCATAAAAGCGGCCTTTCCAAATACCACTTTTAAGAGCATAAATTTCTTAATGAAATTTGGTACATATGTTTTTTTTTTTTTGGCCCAAGGATGAAGCCTATCGAAATCGGTCATGTTCGTTCCAATACAAATGTCCTCCCGGAATGGAGCCTTAGGATCATTGAAGCCCTAAATATAAAGTGATTTAAAGAAAATTAAACAAAAGTATAAGATATGCCTAATTATGCGAGGGTCGGTCCATTACTTTTCATTGTTCCCATATAAGCCCTTCTATGTAGGTATTGCAAAAACAACTGGTCAAATTAATGATATTTACCATTCAAAATCGATGTTAGAAACTGTACGACGGTCGGTCCATATATCGGTCTCTTTTTCGAACGCATAAATTTCACATGAATGTCAGTATCATAATAATATTCTTCACTCTTAATCATAAAACAGAAAATCAAATTATACGAGGGTCGTTTATAAATTTTTCCTACCTGTCATTTACAACCAACAATGTAGTGTAGGGTATTACATTTTTACTTGAATAAATAAACCGCCCCTCTTGTTTTATTTTTAATTATTTGTTTTTTCAATTTTTCACTTTCTTTAGAGTTTTTAATCCCTTTTAGAAAAAATAATAATAAATAAAGTAAAGTGAATGTAAAGGTAAAGTTTTGTTGGAAAATTGTAAATAAATGTTAATTTATGACTGTTAAAAGAAGTTTTCGAAATATCTTCTTAAACAGTAGCAGTTGTTTTCATTTAAATATTCATTTATAAGCTAAAGGTTAATATGGTAAATTTGCTAGAATTTTATTGTCAATTAAAGACAATAATTTCCTTATTGAAATAATTTAATTTATTATTATTTTCATGTTAATGATTAAAGAAGTTAAGGAGTTATTCAGACTTTTTATAATATTTTTGATCGAGTTGTATCAAAAGCGCCTCCAAACTAGAACTTCTAAATGTCAGTGTCAAAAAAGATAAAATGAATTTAAATATATATGATTTACTAACAGATTGACAGTTAACATCATTTTGCCAGCCCCAATTTTTTACCATTAAAATACATGTTAAATTTTGGATCAGTTTTCAGGTAATTTATCATCAATGTCTGAGACAATTTCAACAAAATACAAATTAAATTGACTTCTGTTGAAATCTAACTGGTTTAAATTAATTTTAGAAATATTGGACTGAACATGGTCAATTTCAATAGGCTTCGTCCATGGACGCAAATAATAAATGTACCAAATTTCATGATGATATATGAAAAATTTGCGACTTGTAGAATGTGTAGAATGTTTACATGGACAACCAGACGGACGAACTTAAAGGTGGGGTAACATATTTTTTTGCTCTTTCCACCGATGATGTTGGGATATTCGATAGTCAACTTTATGTGGTAATACGACTATGTCTAGTTAAGAGACTCTTCTCCTCCAAATCAACTCGAAAACACCTAAAAAATATTTGTTAAAAGATCGATATCTCAAAGTTAACAGTAAACTTCCGATTAAGAAAGTTTTATTTGATCCGATATTTCATACTGAAATAGTGATAACTTCTGTTATTTCTTATATTTTACTATTTTATTTTAATTTTAACTCCTTTTTAGCAATCAACCAATAAAACATTGTTGTTGTCACAAAAACAGGCGGACTTTAAATTCCAAATAATGAACTTAACTATCTAGTGTTGCCAACGTTTTCTAACTTTATAATTCAAACTGTTTTCAAGGAAATATAACAAGAGAATAAAGTTTACGTATTAAATAAATCAGTCAGTCAGTCTGTCTGTATGATATTCAACATCATACTCGAACAGTTAACAACAATGGAAACAAAAAAACTGAAAGCCCCTGCAGGGAATTTTTTTTGAAGGTGTTTCAAACCTTACAGGGACAGATATGATGCAGGAGCTTTATTTTTATAACCTCCACCACAATAAGCTTTTTAACTTTGTCATTCCGTGTGTAATGCTAGAAAGGAATCATCTAAGACCCCATAATGTTTATATATATTCTTGCATCAAATTAAGATCTGAGTCGATTTAGTTATGTCCGGCTGTCTGTCCATCCGTCTGTTGTTGACATGCTCACTTTCACAATAATCCTTTCAGTATATGTTCGTGTGTGTATGTATGTGAATCTACTTTACATGTATTTGAAGGTAAAGATTTTTGTATAGATTTCGGGGTTATCTCAGACATCATCCTAAAATTTTTTGTTCTTGGGCCGATTTTAGTGCCGCGAAAGCTATCTGTTGATAAATTAACAACCAAAAACGATATAAAAAGAAGTTCACTTATTGTAATTATTAAAGAAAAAAATAAGCAGACCGACATTAGGTACTTTTTTGAATTTCGGCCTGTTTAGAGAGTATTAGGGTAAAAATATATTTGGTACTTTTTTGTGCCTTTGTATCTTTCAAAGCTGTACACATACAAATTAAATTCTTTTTACATTTGCCAATTTACAAAAAAAAAAAAAAAGAAATTAATATTATATTGGTACTTTTTGAAACTGGAATGCGTACATTTGCGGACATTTTGCGTACTTTTCGAAAATGTAAACAATTTTATTATTGAATCTCAATAAGATTTTTAAATGTGTTAAAGAAAATAAATTTGCGACAAAGGTACCAAAAAGGGGATAAAAGCGGAGTCATTAATCTAAATATATCAACATTGAAAAAATCATTCAAATAAAATGATTTAATAAGTTTATCTTTGAAATCACAAAATAATACTGAATTCGGATAATAACATGATTTTAGATGATTTTAGAAAAAGTATATTTTTAAGAATTCTAAGAAGACAGAATTGTTCGGATCATGTTTGCAACATAAACGTTTAAGTATGCTGAGCATACTGAAAATTCAACTGAAAGTGTGTTTTTCTGGGATACTTTGGTACTTTTTTGAATATATAAAAAAACTTTGGTACTTTTTGAATATATAAAAAATAACTTTAATCTTCTCTATACATATTATTAACTTTGTTATTCCGTGTATAACGTCAAGAAGAAATCATCTCAGATCCCATAAAATATATAATATTGCATCAAATCAAAATCTAAGTCCGTTGATCTGTATGTTGGAAAAATTCTCGTGCCTACAATTATGATCCTAATTCAATGAAATTTGGCCACATTATTTTTATTGCCCTAACCTGTTTCCTGTTTAGAATCAAATATATCGATTTATTGCTAGAAACGGTATAGAGAGATATATAAACTCGACATTTAGAAAAAGAACTTTACTAACTTTTTCAACAAAAAAGTAGCAGAAATTAAATAAAAAATTTTACTGTTATATACAGTTATGATGATGATATTTCTTATCATCGTACAACAAACTATCAATATGGGATCAATAGAAATAGATTATAAGCTGAAATATGCGAAATTCTGATACACCCTAAAATCTGTGTGCTCTATGATTCGAAATCTTTAAGATAATTTTCTGAAATTTTCCATATATATTTATTTTAATGCAATAATAAACCCAAATAAACTAGATTGTGCTGGGTTCCTTACTTAACCTAGTCTCCATATAAGGCCCCTTCACGGAATATAGTTTACGGCTTATAAAACCCTTAAATATGAACTGATTCTATTGAAATTTGGCACAATTAATTTCCTTATTGTCTTGAATGTATGTTATTAATATCGGTCCATATTTTTCTATAGCTCTCATATGACTGCCTTTTCTGGAAAGCGGATTTGAGATAAAAAACTATTAAATAATGCAAAAATATATTATTCGACACAATTATTTTTCTAGCTCTCCTGAATATAAGTTATTAATTTAAACAATATCAGTCCATATTTTGCTATAGCTTCCATATAACGCTTAAAGAGCAATTGAAAGTTGGCAAAATTAATTTTTTAACTATCCTTAATATATATTGTTAATTTGAACATTCTCAGTCCATATTTTGCAGTAAACCTCCGAAATAACCGATCTTTGTCTTTACCTTCCCGAAACATATTATAGAAGTAGTAAAAAATTACTAATTTTATTGACATTCGGCTCAATTATTTTTCTAACTGTCTTCAATATATGTTATTAATCTGACCAATATCGGTCCAAATTTTGCTACGAATCTAATTTCTTTTCCCAAACATTATTTCTTTTAACAAAATGGATCACTAAAGTCTCTAGCTTGGTACCAATTTTTGCAGGAAATTTTAGGAAGATTAAATAAAGTATACACAGACCCGTATGGATGAAAGTTAATATGATGTGATACTATTTGAACTTTCTTATGGTACTTTCGGGTTTTCCCAAAGGATTTTTTCGTGTTAATATTTTTCGGAAGTTTTTTGAAGCTGCTACTCAGACCCATACGGATGAAGATTTAATATGATGTGGTACTTTTTGAGTTTTTTATGGTACCTTTGGGTTTTCCCAAACGATTTTTTCGTGTTTATATATTTCGGACGTTTTTTGAAGATGTTACTGTGGAAGTACGCACATAGTTTTTCCACAGGGTATTCATATAATATTACTAGTGGTATGTGTATGTGTGTATGGAATTTTGTATAGCAGCCGTTCAAATTTAGGTTTGAGTTTACAATGGGAAGAAGTAGCAGCATCAGTAAAATGTTGTTTGGTGTCGTAACATTTCCAACAGCAAAAATATTTACTGTCATACAAGACAACATTTTATGCTCGAAAGAGTTCTTGTTGTATTTTTTTTACTCATTCTTTACTTTTATTTCTTGCATTATTGTTGTTGTTGCTGTCGTTATTCTGTTTTGTTTGCCTCAAAAACTTTCCTGCCGTTTGTTTGTTTGTATGATGTAAATGGTTGAAAAATATGTTGATAAAAAACAGTTTCACATAAAAAATAAAAAAGCTTAAAAAAATGCATAGAAAACTTTGGACCAACTAGAAGAGAAATAGATAACAGACAGTTATGAGTGATCTTATCATACCCTACAGTAATTGACAAAACAATACCTCCTATACTTTACATCATATTTCTTTTATGGGAATTGTTATTGTAAGAGAGGGAGGGTGGTAGGTAGGTTGGTTGGTTTAAACATCAGGATTTAAATGTTTATTTACTCCAAACAGTTTTAGATTTTCGAGGTTAAATTTCTTGTACAATTTTTGTGGCGAATAATTTTATTTAAGCGTTTTTTTTCGATATTTTTGTGTGGTTTATGGAATTAAATGCAATAAAATGAGGGAATTAAATTTGTTTTTCATAAGGCGTGAGATCGAAAAATTCTTAACATATATATGTTAACAAAGAAAACCCATAACTAGCAGCTTTCATTCTTTCCTTCCATTGACGTTTTTAAAGTGTTTTCCGTCACTTTTGATTGAACGGTAGTCCATCTCCGTTAAAAAACTGCCACACTTTTGGACACCTTTTTTGCACTTTTTAATTCTTTTTTAACAAGAATCCAATATCACTACTGGCCTTAGTTCCGGGCAGTTTAGAAAATTTGCCACATTTTTGTTCTTGTACCATACAAGGACCTTTTTAATATAGTGACAGGTTGCAAAGTCCTGACAAAAAGAAGTGTTCACATAATGAAATCTTATGAATGGAAGCATCCTTTTTTGTAAGCATTTGCCGCAATCGCATATTGCTTGCTATACCATATATTTGTTTTGTACGACCTTTTTCTGGTCTCTTATTTTTATTCTATTAATCCGATTTAGATAAAAATGGATTGAATTGTGTCTCAGATATCAGTCTGTAATTATTTTGCTATTGGGGCGATACATTTGGGTTTAAATTAGAAAATGCTTAGAACAATAACAAACAATTTAGCAAAATTTTATTGAATTCTTAGATGATTACTTCTACAGTTACACATCAATTCAATCTAAATTACTTTCCGAAACTTGCAGACAGAAATTTCATGGGATTTACAAAAATGAATTTCTCCCGACTTATACTCATATTATTGACATGATTTGAGAACAAAGGATTTATGAATATCAAAACATAATTTTTTGAAAAAAGGTAATGAGCGTTTATAGTAATATGCATCAGTGCATTCTTTACCCTTTTGGTGCAGACAATCTTGACCTTGAAAATGTGTATCATTCTCAGTCATTCTGTTAAAATTTCATGACACATTTTTGGACCATCGGAAAGGAGCCCTAATATAAGGAATCTGGAGTAAAAGTGCCTACATAGTCAGGGGTGTAGACAGCAATCCTCCATAGTTGGTCACATAAGGTATATTGATTTTTTCAAAATTCACCAAAAACTAATTTAGAAATTGAAGCAAGAGAAATATAGTAAGTCCCTGTTAATCTCTATAAAAATTATACATATATCTTCTATAGTTTCAGAGATATTCAAGTCGAATACAAAGTAGATCAATTAAAAAAATAAATTTTTTGTTAAGTTCTCAAATTGCCAATCTGAAATCATTTTTAAATTATCTACAATATAAAGTTACATAAGCAAGCAAAACACCTAAAAATTATTTTCTACCGAACGACCTTTATAATGACGGGGCGATCATTTAAGTGAAAGAAGTCAAATTTTTAAACATAATTTACCCAAATTGGAATTTTGGGAATTTTCACCTGGAAACATGAGAATATTTTTTGCTTCATGATTTATTAACACGTTCGTTTAAATGTTGTTGAAATTTCAAATTAATATCATTATTCAATTTTAAGTTCTTCATAAATTTTTTACATTAAATGATATTTCAACATTGTGAAGCTTCAAGTTCTACTGATTTCACAGATACCAAATATTGGTGTAAGAAGTTTATACTTGGACTGAAAATTTGACCTAAACTAGGGCCCCTCTAATAGGATTTATTAATTTTCCATACATTTCCATGGCGTGTAAAAGATCCAGCTTTTATCATGTGAAATTTCTTTAAGATATTTTTCATATATCAAGGTTGCAGAATTATCCCCGATAAAAACATTAGAATTTATTCAAAGACCGGAAAATGGGGATCTGTATGATTTGTTTTTGAGGGATTGTAAAGTTTGCCCATCCCGCTATAAATCTTTTTTGAGCTGATAGAATTTCATTTACGATTTAAAGCCTAAAATTTTGTACAAAATTGTATATGGATGTGTGCGATATATCTTATAGTTTAAGAGATATTTGACTAAAGTTAAACATTATTTAATCCATTTTATCACCACCACCACAACAAGTCGCGATAATTGTTATACTTTGTTTGTCATTTCATGTGTAACTACAAGAAGGTACCAAATAAGACTCCATATACCTTATTTTTGTATTATATGAAAATCTGAATCAGTTTAGCTATATCCGTCTGTCTGTCTGTCTGTCTGTCTGTCTATCTGTCTGTCGAAAACATTCTCACAGTAACAATATTAATCCGATGTCAATGAAATCCATCAATAGAAAACCAAAAAATGTAAAGCATTTTCAAAAGAGCTCCCAACTCATCCGGTAGGAAAACAGCCCAGTTAGCTGAATTCAAGTTTTCTAAAAATATTCTTGGTATATAATGGATAACAAAACGGATTTTCTATAAAATTTTTCGCAATATCTTGGTAAAAATTTGATGTTTCTGATGCTTGAGGGAATGTTGAAGGAAAGTTAAGGATGCAGTAAAACTTTTCCCATAAAGTTCTTAGTATGGCAAGTAACATGCAGTTGAGGTAAAAGAAAAAATCATTTGTTACAACGAGTCCCCTAAATACCGAAATTTAAATTAAGGTTTATTTACGAAAATTAAAGATTCCATTGATAACACTTCGTAATGTATCCACTTATTTTAGATATGATTTCGCATCCTGTCACTATAGTAAACTCTTGAGTAGTGTAAGATCAAAAATGTGGTATTTGTAACAATAGATGCAAATGCTCAAAACTGCTCTGAGCTAAGGCCAATGGAAAGATATTGCCCGTCCAAAATCGGACTTTAACGCAAAATATCATTAGAAAGATGTTATTGCTCGTTCACTTAATTAGCTATCGAAAACTCTCGGCTGTCAGTTTCTTTCTTTAAGTGCAAGAAAATTAACCACATCTTTGTGGGTCAAGTCACAATTTGTTTTTCATCTCTCAAAATCTTTACATTATCCTTTTTTATTTCTTAACTAATCCTTATAGTTCAAAGGCTCTGTTTGACAAGTCAATATTTTGTTTCCGTTATGTAGCTCAAACTAAAGTTATATGACATACACATACACATGTAAAATATAGTCAACATTACCAAGGACCTTTTGTTATACTCATGTTGTTGTTATTATCATTTGTTATTAGTTTCTATGATTTTGCTACAACTAATGTTGTTGGATTTTTTATATAAAATTTTTTCTTATATATTTTTTTAATAAACTCATCTCCTTGAATGTTAAGCTCTTAAATTTGTTATTGATCAACAATATAAGCGGCATCAATAGCAGTAGACAGTGGTTCCAAAACGGTTTATTTTTAATTAGAGACATTTTGATAAAATTCTTCTTTGGGAGCTTAATTTTGCTATAGGAAAAGCAGTTTGAATGAATCATTTAAAACGCCATAAGGAATATATATTCTGTCATGTGAATCTCTGTCTGCCTGTTTGTCTTTTAGAAACATTCACACGAATTGATTTATTTTCTGAATACAATGAATATTTTTTAATATTTTCTAATTCTATTCCACATGATCTTGGAGAAGACATTCCGAGTATCTACAAGGAAATGCCAAAATTTCAGTCGATATAAAACGTGCTTACAAATCGATTTTTTTATATAATCACCTTTTCGTTACAAAGGACAGCCGACAGAAAATAATTTTGGTTTTATCCTAACATTTGTAGCTATTTTAAAGTTGACATTTTAAAGTTGGATAGGACTTGTGGGAGCTTGCATAAGACCTATGAGAAGAAATTTGGAAATATTTGGAATACTGTAAAACTGACATTAGTCGAATTTCATTGAAATCGCTTTATATTTAGGATTTTATGACCTTAAAACCTCATTTCGGGAGGATATTTGTATGGGATCGAAGATGACCAGTTTCAGTAGATTCTGTCCTTAGACAAATTACATGTACCAAATTTCATCATAATATCTCGAAAATTGTGAGTGTTCACAACGTTTACATGGACTGGCAGACGGACCGAGATCGTTAAATCGATTCAGAAAGTGATTCTGAATCGATTTAACGTTGACGTAACAAATTTCATAAAATTATCTTCAAAATTGCTATATCCTATATCTTCTCTGTTGATCCGATTTTTGGCACGATAATGACTTTATCTTTTTCCTACCAAATCGATGCCGCCAGTATTAAATAGAGGACTTTAACAAACATCCAAGGAATATTTTGTTAGAAGCGGTTTTTTTATGGACTTTAGAATATTTCCTAAAGATATGCAACGGACATAGCTAAATCGATTCAGTTTTTTTGATGGTGTCAAAATTGGGATGACAATGTCCAGTTTGTTTCTAGGGAAATAATTTTGTAACTTTTGAATCATTATAGACATCGCAATTAAATTCAGGTGGAAGTGCAAGAAAAATAATTAAATTTTGGTAGAAAAAGCTTACTTTAAGTTGGGTTTTCAGTCAAGGTATAAATTTCTCATACAGGTATTAGGTATCTAGGGAACACTATAACCTATTTAAACTTTGATCAAATCGAAAGTAAAAACGATATTTTTTGAAATTTCAATATGATGTATATGAACTTATACATCAGAGAATTAAACAGATTCCCACTTATTCATTTCGAAATACCCAAAATCTCAATCAGTGTAAATCGTGTTTAAAATTTGATTACTTTCTTGAAATGTTGACTTGCCATTTTAAGGATCGTCTGGCAGTAGGTTTCTTTCTAATGTTTACCTTACATATGTATAATTTAATGATAATTCCAGATTTGATAATTTTAAAAATAATAATATTTTTTGAATTGACTATTTTTTCGACCTCTGTCTCATTTTTCTTTTGCGAATTTAGAAAAACAAAATCAACTTTTAAAAAAAGTATTTCTATCGGTTCGAAATTTGCAGAATTATTGTCAACAAAAAGGGTTTGGCGACACTGTGCAAAATTAATATTACAATCTTCACTCCTGGTGGTGAACCACTGTACGGTGGAGAATATTAAAGATTCGGCTTAGCCGAATATAGTATTTTCATACTGAGGCAACTGAGCGCTATTTTCGGTAACCTTAATCGTAGATTTAATTTTTTGAAAATCGATTTGGAACCACTATAACACAAACTTAACATTTTTCTATCTGTTGTAACTTTATATTGTTTTTGCTTTAGTCTCTTCTATTGAGTGATATCAGTTTATTGGGGTTCTTGTCATTTTCTTTTACAAATTTTCTTTTTAATCTTTCTTTTTTCTGCAGCTGCAGTTTTTGAATTGTTGATGTTTGTTTGATTGTAAACTTTTTTCGTTTTTTCTTTATATCCTTCACCACCACAAGAGGTATATAAACTTTGTCATTCCATGTGTAACGCTGAGTAGAAATCATCTCAGAACCCATAACGTATATATATTCTTGCATCAAATCAAAAGCTGAGCCAATCTAGTTGTTTCCGTCTGTCTCCCTGTCTAATGTCACGCCCACAATAATTCCACAATAATTAACAGGCCTGAGTATTTGTTATAATCATGAGAAGTTTCCTATTTAAAACCAGGAAAATGAGTTCAAATGAGTTGAATGAGAATAGACCGATATCTGAGGCAACCTCTACATTCAAGGGAAGAACTTATTTGACAATTATAAATCGACAAATTAGAATGAAATTTTGCCATAACATTAAGTTATATATACTTCATAACCATTCCAAAATCCAGATCATAATCGGTTCAGTAGGAAAAAATATATAGTGAAAAATATAACATATTTTTTGACTCATTAAGTTTTCCGTGTGAGTGTATATGTGAGAGTGTATGCAAGAAACAGAACGTATTTACGTCACATGAATTGATGATAGAGAGCATCGAGAATTAGGCATAACCGAATGTTGTATTCCTACTTGTTTTAGTTTATTTCCCATTATGTTGCATGGTTTAGTTTGTTTTTGCATCAACTTCAATTATTACTGCTCCTATATGTATTTGTATTTGTGCTGCCACTGCCTCAGCTACTGCCACTAACATTGCCATTGTTATCTAACGATTCCTTTATTAACCATTATATATCATTCTTTCATTCTACTGATTTCAAATCCTTTTGGGATATTAAATTGTAGAATGAATGTTTATTTTCTTCCTTTCGTTTTTTATGTTTTTTCCTTTTGTTCTCTGCTTTCTTGTTATTTTTTTCCTTTGTTGCATTGTTTATATTCTCTTTTCTATTGGTTGCAAGTTGCAAGCAAATGAAAATTTGATTCAATTACGAAGCAATTATTGTTTACGTTATAAACTTTTCTTAATTGAGATTGTAGTGGAATTATAGTGATTAAATGTTTTTAAGTTAATCCATTGATATCACATTGTATACATAAGTGTATATCTGTAGATGTATAGATTTATAGAGTTCTTGAAGGGAATACGATAAAAAAGAATAAGTTAATATTGGAATTTATCAAGTTCTTTAAAGACAAATTATAAAAATTTATTTAAAGTCTCGCACTTAAAACAAGTTGGTAAAGCTGAGTAAATATCTGTTTTAACTGATTTTTATACCCTCCACCAACACAAGTGGTGAAGTGGGTATAATAACTTTATCATTTCGTGTGTAATGCAAAGAAGGAATCACCTCAGTCCCCATAATATAAATATATTCTTGCATCAAATCATAGCTGTAGTTATATCCGTCTGGTTGTTGCAATATCAGTGCAGCATATAAAATGATATATATCGATATCAGAGGCTAACACTAAGTTCTAGCGAGTTGTAACAAATGTATGTATGTATGTATGTATGTATGTACGTATGTATGTATCTGGGAAGGGGAGAACATGGTGGCTTTAACGGTATGATACTCGCAAATGGAGCTATTTGTATTTAAGTCAGGTAGAAAATAATTAATATTTATAAGTTCTATAATTATGAAAGCCATATTTCGGAAAGAGGTCTTGTTTGGGAGCTTGGACAAAAAAATTTCCCGCGCTATTTAGTTTTTTTAGGTTTATATCTAAATAAGGGCACGTGGAAAATTTCAAGCAATTACCTTTAAAATTGCGAGTTTACCGAACGCCGATTTTGGGGTGTATCAAAAATTTTGCATATTTACCCTTTAACTATCTTTTTTCGTACCGCATCTTGTTGATTTTTGGTAACAAATTGAAGTACATGCAGCTGTATTTTAAGTATAAATTCCGTTAAAGTGCAGTTGGGTTTAATTGCAAATTTTAGAAAAGTTTTTTCTTCTTAATTTAGTGGTTACCTCAGCTATCGGTCTATAACTTTTTCCTACTAACCCTGTATTGTCGGTTGTATATAGCAGACTGAAGACTATAAAAAACATCCAGACAAAATTTCGTTAGAAAGATGATTCCTTCTTGGCCGTATATACGGAATGACTAAGTTTATAGAACCTCATCACCGATTGTAGTGGAGAAGGATATACATTTGGCTCTTTTAGGTTTCAACCTTGATATTAACGGATTTCTGGCTGTTAAGATATTGAAATTGTTCCACCAATTCGCAGCTACCTGTTCGAAGTTCAGTTCAGTTCCACTTTTTTCATTATGTTGCTTGTTATTTCAATTTTTATAATAATTTTCTCCTCTTTATTATAGCGATTTCCTAGTTTAGTCCTAGTCCTAGTGAAGTCCTAGTTTTGTTCTAGTTTAATATTTATCATTGCTTAGACCAACGCCCTCTACGTGTGGTGAAGTGGTGGCAAGATATCTGCAAAGTTTATTTATAAAGTGTTCACAGCGTTATAATGGGCATCTAGCTGGATGATCCTTTAAAAAGTGGCTCTTAATCAATTGGTATATCTAACAAGGGTTATAATATTAATTTTGAGAATAACATTCACAAATCTCCAGCATAAAACTATTACGAAGATTTATGCCAAAATTCTCTCCTTCCACACATACACACGTACATAATAAAGGGTCCAAAAATATGACCAAATTTAATGTTTGCTACTGATGATTATGGTGATGAGGATAATGAAAATGATAATTTGCAACATCAATCTATCTAACAGTTTTATAAATGAATGAAAATATGAAAACTCTTTTGGTCTGTTTAATTAAAGTACACTTTAGAAAAATTCATATTAAATAAAGGTCTTTTATTAAAAGAGTTATACAATATTTAATAAAGAACACAATTGCGGGAATATTAAGAATATTTGTAAAACGTACTACAATGTATTTGACAGGAAATTAAACCTTGTATTACAACTGTCATAATTTAATGCTTGAAAATTTAAATGATTTTTCTCTAAGTGCATAAGATTTCCAAAAATAACTGAATGTAGTTCATCTCATCGGTATACAAAGTGTATTCAATAGAAAATATATACAGCGTTAGGCACTTATCCACCTACAAAAAATATTGGGTAATGCAAAAAACCTTTAAACTGATTAAAGATCGACATTGATTGATCTTCTTATTATAAATATTATATATCATTTTATTACATTTCTTGCTTATTGTAAAAAATGCTCTAATATTTTGTTATTCTACTGTAACCGTTTTAATGATATACAATATTAAAAATTTCGTGTGTTAGATGGATTTCATATCCCCGTGCTCTATCGAAAAACTTATAGTGGTTACATTTCTCACTAAAAGCGATATTTAAGTGCCAAATTTCATTAAAATTAAGTAAGGCGATTTAGACAGAATCCATTTTCAAAATTTTCACTTTTAGGAGGTTGTCTCCGATATCATCCTATAGCATATTTTCTACCAAATCCATATTGTTAGTTTTAAACTTCCTTAGATTTGAGCAAATAATCAAGCTGAATTTCATTGAGCTCTATCGATTGTTATGGATGAAAGAGACAGAAAAAGGGACATAGAATAATCGTCACAGCACCTTCGGTATGTTGTACTTGGTAGTAGACCTAATTTTTAAAAAATGGGCCAGATCCGTATAAAAGTTTTAATTGTTTAAAAACATTAAACAATTTTTAATTTTTATTTTTTTTTTTCAAAATGGCGGTAACATTTAATTTTTCCATTAATTTGGACTTAAGATGTCACTCTACTTACTTTTGTTTAAATTTGTGAAAACTACGACTTATTAGGCTTTTAAAGATATCAAGTAAGGAGTGAGATCAAAAAAGTCTTAACATACATACTTACATACATACAAACATATTTATTTTTTGATACTTTTTTGTGTTTCTGTCAGTTACTTATTGAGCCTTGTGTGTTTTTAACCCTGCATTAGCTTTAATTTTTTGTACCAACTAGTGCAAGCATTGAGCTAACGGGGCTGCTTTCCTACCGGATATGGTAGAAGCTCTTTTGAAAATGCTTTCTTTAAAAACTTCCTATGGATCATTTCTACTACCTAAACCAGTTTTTCTATAAATGACAAAATTTTCCGATACTGTTTTTGCTTTATAACAGATGACTATATGTTCTGGGAGATTTTTCATGATCTCCTGGGCAAACATTTTATGTTGCTTATGCTCCAGGGAATGTCGAACTTTTTGTGTAAAAATTTCTCAAAAAGTTCTTGGTATGACAATCAATGTGCAGTTGCAAAGAAGACAACGGGATCTATAAATATCGAAATTTACATCAATGAATGCTTACAAGAAAGGTTACTTCCATTCTTTAGTTTTCATAATGTGTCCACTTTTGTGGACTTGGCTTGGCACCTCATCACTATGGCAACAAGCCCATGATTGTTACAAGAAATATCATGTGGTATAGTACCAAACGATAATTGAATTTTAGAAGGAGATGGTCTATCTGTTCGAGTATAGTGGCAGAAAACACTATAAAAACATTAATGGAAGTGTTTCAGAAAAGGGTTTAAAATTTAACCACTTTTGATGGTATACTTTTTCTATGATCTAATATTTTTATAAAACATAAACACAATATAATTACGTTGGCTTGACTTGAGTCTATGTTGCAAGTATATGAAACTAAACAAGATTAATTATACCTGAAACATTAGTCAGTTATTGTTAAAGCTTTTTGACTTTAGACTTACATATACATACACACACACACACTTACAGATAACACAGTTGAAACGAACAACTTGCTCTCGATACATGAACACAAATATGACTCCTGCTGCAACAACCTTTAAAAACTACTACAAATACAGTTCTCTAATGTT
This sequence comes from Cochliomyia hominivorax, assembly GCA_004302925.2. NCBI lineage: Eukaryota > Metazoa > Arthropoda > Insecta > Diptera > Calliphoridae > Cochliomyia > Cochliomyia hominivorax. The sequence goes on from PYHX02000494.1 coordinate 23,469,986, forward strand.
GTACGACTATCAAGTCTTCTATTTGTAGAAAACTCCTGTTACTTATTTTAGTTGTTTTTGTCTTCAGTATTTGTTTTTGCTATTTGATATTGTTGTTATTTTTGTATTTGTTGTTTCATTTTAAGTTTTTGGTTTTTGACATTTGTGTCTGTTTGCTGTTGATGCTGATGTTGTTGTTACTGTTTTTACTACCCGGATTTATTTCACACTAATATTTTGTTTTATTTGTGTCTGTGAGTCTGTGTGTGTGTTTGTGTATTTGTTTCCTTTTTAACTGTCTTTGTCTCAGTATGTGTCTGTCAAATGTGAATTTCTCTTTTTGTTGTGTTCTTTATCTCTTGCTGCTGGAGAAAGTGACAAAATCTTAAAGGTATCCGTAATATCAAAGTTAGAAGATTAATGAGTTGCTGCTGTATCATTTAGTTTAAGTGTTTTTTTTTTCTTCACTACAAGTGTCCCTTGATTTTTTGTAGATATAGTTTTTTATTCTTTATTATTCTGGTTCTCATTTCTTATCCGGCAAACTTCATTAAAATTTATAAAATGAATTCAATAAACATTCTGTTGAAATAAGGAAATCTAAAGCATAGAAAAAAAGGAGTAAATTAGAGTGAAACTATTCATAACAATTTGTGTTAAATTTTCAATTGTCATTAAATAACATCAAGACAGTTCTTGGGCAATAAGTTCTTTTATTCATTTATAATGAAAATGTGTTAGAATAATGGTAGGTTATACGAGGTTAAATCAATAAGTGAGTTAAAATATTGTAAAATTTCTCTTGAACAAATTTCATTTAAATTGTTTTCATATATATGCGAAAGGTTGTAATTTGGTACGAATCAACAACAGGCAGACGGGCATTGGTAAATATAATCAAATTTTGATATATATACAATATTGATTCTCAGATCAACGCCTTGTTAGCATTACACATGGAATGACAAAGTTTATATACCATCTTCACCACTAATAGTCAAAAGAGAACAGCTGCAGGTTTTTTGTTAAATTTGAGAAAAAAGGTTTTATGTAAACGTTTTTATTTAACTCAATTATTTATACTCAAATGTTAACAATCAGAAGAGAACAGTTGGCAGTTTTCTGTTTAATTTAAGAATACGAATTGATAAAAGTAAAATTTTCTACAATTCTTATACGAATTTCACAAAATACCAATTATTTGAATGGAAAAAAGTTAAAAACGTGTTTTTTATTGGTTTAGTTTTTTTATCTAAATTAATCATACATATTTATAGATTAATAATCAAAAGAGAACAGCTGCCAGTTTTAATGTTTAATTGTAGAAAAAGATTTTTTATAAATGTAATATTTTTTCAAAAAATTAAAATTTTTATTCAATATCAAAGAATGATAAATATTTCAAATGGAAAAAAGTTCTACTGATGATGAAATAACTTAATCTGATTTTGATGATTATGAATTAAAAATAATTTTGTTGTTATTATGTGCCTCTTGTTTCTTTCTTTCATTTAAACCATAAACAAATAAAACGTAGGTGTATTTTATTATATATATTTTATTAAGTATACTTCCTGCATTAAAAATGATTTTTAAAAGAAAAGAAAAAAAGAATTTAAAAAAATAACGAAATTTTACAAAAAAGTTAATTTTGAAGGATTTAATGTACTTTTTATAAAAGGGATATATACTTCTTCCGACATTAGAGAAATATATAGTGTATAATTGTAACCATATGAAAGTCTTTATTAAAAAATCTCAGATTTTTCGATCATAATTGTGGAAAATAATTTTGATTTCAATTTCAGGATATATGGCAGATGTATGAATCCTTAAACCTATTTCTTTTAATTTATTCTTAATACTTATTTATTCCAATATATATCTGTGTGCTAGTTTTCAAAACTCTGGGATAAATATTAAATTTTGTCGATTTTTGTATGGGAACGAATCACTGTGTGATGGAGGGTATAAAAATGTTAAAAACAAATCAACGTATGATAAATTTTATTTTATTTTATTAATAAATTGAATGAATGAATGAATATTTAAATTGAATTAAATTATTTAATTATTAAATTATATTATTGATTTATTTGGTTAAATTTATTTAACTTATAAATATAAATTATATTAAATTTATATTGAAATAATTTTATAATGAACAATTGAAAATATAAAATTAATATTTATCATTTCAATTTTGTTAGTTTAAAGCAATTTTTCATAATTGAATTCCAGCTGTTAGATTAATTTATAATAATTTTCTTTAAATACAAAAAAAATGTTTATAAATGTTGGCTTTATTGGCGTCATCAAGCTAAAGCTATTAAATATACTGTCAGCCTGTTTGTCTTTATGTCAGTCAGTTTAAACGATTGGTTGACGGTTTATAGTCACTAGTTTATGGAAAGGAACGTTTTTGTACTCACAAGTGGTGATGAGGGTATGTAAACTTTGTTATTTTGTGTAACACCAAGAAGGAATCAAATCAGATCCAATGAAGTATATATATTCTTTCATTAACTCAAAATCTGAGTCGACTTAGCTATGTCCCGTCTGTTGGAAATATTCGCACGCCTAGAGGTATTGTCCGAATGCAATAAAATTTTCAAATATTATATGTTATTAAAAACCAGCTATATCGGTTCATTAGCAAATATGTTCTATACCGATATCTGAGGCAATCTCGCTTTTCTTATTTCTTTGACAAAAGATAAAAATTAAAAAACTCAAACTCTGTGTGTGATAAGGGTCACAATTTTAAGATCATTTTTCTGATATTTGCCATATATATTTATTTTAATTCAATAAGAAACCCCAAAGAAACAAGATTGTGCTGGGGTCATTATTGGAACTAGCTTCCATATAACGTCTTTCCCGGAATAAAACATTTATATATAACCCAATTTTATTGAAATATGACACAATTTTCTGCTTGTCTAAAATATATGTTATTAATTTAATTAATATCGGTTCATATTTTGATATAGTTCCCATTTCCGGAAAACGGACTTGAGCTTATAGAACACTTAAATAAAGACCGATTCCATTCGGCACAATGATGTTTCCAACTATCTTGAATGTAATTATTCATATAAACAACCACGGTCCACATTGTTATTTAGTTCTCATATCAGGTCCCATCCTGGAAAAGATTTTTAAGCTTAATAAAAGTTGTAAATAAAGACAAGTTGCATTGAAATTCAGCACAATGATTTTTCGAACTAAATAATTATGTAAATTATTAATATGAACGATCTTGAACCATATTTTTGCTATAGTCACCATATAAGGTTTATTATTTTTCTAATATAAATTTTAATATTATTTTTCTAAACTGTCTTGATTATATGTTATTAATCCGAACAATATCCCTTCTCTGAAAACGGGTTTGATCTTATTAAACCATTATGTAAATAATAGAGTTTTGAGTCTCAGGTAAAGTATTCGATGGAAATGAATTGGAATATAAGTAAAAAACAATCTTCAATTTATTTTCAAAATAATGTTGGTGTGCTATGATGAAGCTGAAATGAAAGCGATACTTGTATTTAACAGTCCAAACAAACGCAGATATTACGGTCCATTTTTGGATTTTATTAATTTCAATAAAGGAGGCTTGAAATTGATTTGTCTTTTCAAATCATACAAGAATGACCTAATGAAGTTTTTACTGCCGCACAGTGTTTTGTTTCCATACAAAAATCGGCAACAATTTACTCCAGAATTCTGAAAAATAGCACATAGCTATGTATTGGAAAATCAGTTCAAGGATTCAGAAATTTAAAAAAAATTGTCCACATATATCATTTTTATAAAAAATTGCTTTAAATCAACTAAAATAAAATTATTTGTTAAATAATGTATCTTTTAAAATTTCTTTTTGGAAGGTTCCTCACCTTGCAGAAATCCCTTTAAATTTGGTTAAGTATAAACAAAATTAATTTAAATATAACTTTTTTACTTACATCGAATAGTAGTGCAGGGAGTATACTTAATAAAATATATGTGTATACGAATTTATAATTCATACGCCTATGTATTCTTTGTGTATGGTTGAAATAAAAACAAAAGTCGCATAATAACAAAATTATTTTTAATTAATAATTGTCATCGGTAGATATAATATTAAACAAGTAAGAATGCTATAATCGGCTATGCCGATTTTATATACCCTCCACCACAGATGCACAGAAATAAATACTTTATGTTATCGTATATACACATTCAAACAATTATCCATAAAAAGTTTTTTTTATACCCTCCACGTCACAAGTGGTGACGCAAAGGAAATATCATGTCAGACCGAATAATACTTATATATTCTGCATCGATTTAGCTATGTCTGGCTGTCTCCTCTCTGTTTGTTGTTGGCAACACTCACATCCTTTGTTATAGTCCTGAAAAGTTTCCTACTTAAAACAAAATCGATTTAGTATATTAAAAGACATAGACCGATATCTGAGGCAACCTCCAAATTCAAGCAAACTTTTATAAAATTGTCGATTATAAATAGACAAGTTAGAATGAAATTCTGTCATAATATTAAACCAAATGGAATTCATTATCATTAACAAAATTAAGAAAATCCTTAATGTATTGTATACGTCTAAGTGTGTGTACGAAACATAAAGTATTTAATTCATACGCATTTGTGATGGTGGTAATTCGTTTCATGTTTTCGTTTTCTTATTTTTAAATTTGTATTCACATTCACATTTAAACTTTCAACCGTTTTCTGTCAAAAAGTGTTCCTAATGGGTATTTGAATTTTACCTCTTTCCCAAATTAAAATCGTTGTAGTTTAGTTGGTATTTAGGGTTATTAACGTTGTTATGTTTCGTATTTATCCAACAAACAGAAAACAAAGTGAAACGAAAAATAGTAAGTAAAGATGAAGCAAATTAAATGTTGAAGAACCAAAAGGAGGAGGAGGAGAAGGTGAAAAAAGGCGTTTTTATTAAATAAAGCAAGTGAATTAAACCATACAAAAAGTGGGTATTTCCATGTTTAAACTTGTGTTTAGGTAGTTGTGGCCTAGCATTGATTTTTTTCTTTCAGTTTCTCTCGATTTTCTGGTGATTTCATTTAAAGGTGTATAGGATGTGTAGATGTATATGTATGTTGGCAACTTAATTTTCCTAAATGTGCAGCAGTTCTTCTTATGTCTTTTTTAATCTTATCTTTCTGTTCTCTTATATTTGTTTTGTTTTTCTTTTAATGATATTTTTCGATTTTTCATTTAGGTCCTCCTAAATTGTGCTTATTTAGTCCATTGAGCTTAAGTTTAAGAAACGTAATTAATTTCATTTTACAACATCTGTGTGCAAGTGAAATTATTTTTTGCTTTTTTTTAGTTTTTCTTTTTTTTAAATTTTCTTATAGAATTTTAATTTTGTATTTTCTTAATTTCTCAGATTTTTAAAATTTTCTTTGATTTTGTTTTGCACTTGTCTTTGGGAAAATTGATTTTTATTGAATTATTTTTTTTCTCTCCTTTCTTCTTCTTTCTTTTCACGTGTTACAAATCACAGTTTTTAATTTGATGAGGGATAAGACAGTTATAACTTATAAGTTGTGGCTAATAAATCAATTTTGTTTATACACTGATGCCTATTACTATCAATGAACATTAATTTTTTTAGAATTAGAATAAAAAACTATTAATTATTTGGTAGACAAACAATATTTTTATTAAATCGTCTAAGATTTCATTTACAATATTGTACTTGTAAAACAATAAGCTTTTTGTTAAGTTTGTATTTCCCTTGGAAGGTTTCCGTTCTCAATTTTTATGTTTTTTAAAAAAATTGGAATATTAAATTTTACGACCAATTTCTCTTTGGATCATTCTTGTTCAGGAAAATAACTAATTTTGATCTTTTCTTGATCTGGTAGATCAGTTTCCTGGAGCATCTTTAAACGTTATGAAATTTATGGTTTAAATTATAAAATTCATTATTTATAAGAAAACAAATTTACAATATTTTATCTTTAGACATTTTTGAAAGCAATTTTCATGTCTGCGTTTATAGAAATATTCCACATAATATTTAATTGTATGAATAAGCAAACCACAAAAATAAGAAAAATGTTATATTCGGTTATGCCGAATTTTGAAAATCCTCCATCACTAATGCTTATGAAGTAAATACGTTATATTTCATACACACACTAAAAATGATTTCAATTCTTTGAAAATTCAATCTTCTCTTAACTTGAGAGGCTGCCTCAAATATCTGCCCATATCTTTTAATATACTAAACCGATTTTACTGTTTTTAAACAGGAAACTTCTCGGGACAAAACAAATACTCTGTCAATTATTGTGGACCTGAGAGTGCCAACAACAGACAGACGGACAGAGCTGAATCGCTAAATGGAAATAAAAAGCTTGTTTGTTTGGAAAGTACCGTTAAGTTCCCCACCATTAAATAACTTCAACTTTACTTTTGATTAAGAAAAATAAAGACAAGAATAATTAAATGCTTTTATAGAAATATGCATCAGTGTATTTCTCTAGAGAATTTTTTCCATGCGGGATTATTATATTTGCCAAAAATAATTTTTTTTAATGATTCCAATTTTTTTCAGGATTTTCTTAACAAATCATGTCCATGTCATTTAACCCTTGTAATTGTTTAATAAATTGACAGTTTGGACTTTAATATGGTTCCTTTTTTGTTAAGTTTTAATATGTTATTGGAGTTATATCCAAGTTAAATGTAATTCATTTAATTAAACGGATTTTTCTTTTATTTTCTTTAAATTTTGAACTCTTTTTTGAGATGTTTTTTAATCGACTTTTTAACGTTCAAGTTGACTAAAGAGGCAGTGAGTAGTCTTCCAAATTAGATCGTCTAGGGCCTAATTCAATGTTCTAAAAATCTTATTAACTAAACCAAAATATGGAAATTAATAATTTATTAAAAATTTAATGGAATGTCATTTTAGGGTACAATTACTCTTTTCACTAAAATGGCAACACTTTCATTAACTTACAATTTGTACGCTTAACTTAAAAATTTAGCTATTTAAGGAGTGAGATCGAAAAAATCTTAACTTTCATTAAAACTTTTAAGCCAAGTATTTTTTATACCCTCCACCACCACAATTGAAGAGGGTATATTAAGTTTGTTCTTCCGTGTGTAACGCTAAGAAGGAATCATCTGAGACCCCATAATGTATATATATTATTCTAAGATAAAATCAGAATCTGAGTCGATTTAGCTATGTCCATCTCTCTGTCTGTTGTTGGCACGCTCACATGTTATATATTATATGTGAGTGTGTATGTAAATATAATATACATGTATAGGTATTTGTGGGGGAGGGTATTGAATATTTTCAACAAACAAATGTCTGCCTTCAAGGTAGAATAATTTGTCACAAGAGGTTTCTA
>PYHX02000494.1:23477468-23502813 GCA_004302925.2 Cochliomyia hominivorax
AGATACAATTACGATGGAATTCCGTTTTAGTATATTAATAATTAACAGAACAACAACAACAACATCACAAATATTTCACATAAAAAATTTGAAAATCAAATATTTTATAAAATTTCAATAAAATTAACAACAAACCAATTAAAAGGAAAAAGAAAAAACGAGATAGGAAAAAGAAAAAAACGGAGGAAAGAGTTTTGGAAAAGAGCTAACAACTGAAATCAGATAAAGTGCAATATTAATATATCTTAAGGAAAAGGTAATATTACAAATATAAGAAACGTTTTGAAATTTTTTTTAATAAAATAACGGATTCCATCGATTAATTAAAAAAACAAATAAAAAAATAATTAAAAAATAAAAGGAGACGAATGCAGGCATTAAATTAAATTACATTTATATAAATTATAAAATATAAACAAAGAAATTATATATACATTCACTTATATATATAAAAAAACAAATATATTATATATTAAAACAACAACAAAGGAAAATTTATTAAAATTAAGAGAAAAAAAGAACACACAACAGAATAATGTAATTTTAAAATGAATTAACAATAACCAAAATTTAAAATTAATTAATATTTTTTTTCTCTCTCAAAAAGAAAGAAAAAGAAAGAAAGTCATTGCAAAATTATTAATATTTATATATATAAATCTAACTATATTCCCCTCTCCCCCTTTCCAAACAAATATCTAATTATTAATTATTAAATGTTTCCATATACAGCAACAATTTATTAATATTGATGTATTAACATTTTTAAAATTTGTTTTAAACATTTTTGTTCTTTATGGAAGAAAATCAAAGAAATTAAAAAAAAATAATAATAAAACATTTTTTGCAATTTATTATTACTTATTAATATATATAAAACATATATTTAAAAAATAATAATTATTGAAAAAGAAAGAAGAAAAAACAAAAAACACTTTAAAATTACTTGCTTTATTGTTGATTATCTATTTAAAAAAAAGAACATTATAAACAAAGAAAAATACAAAAACTGAGAAAAAAGTGAAATACTTTTATAAAATGTGAAACTTAAACGGAAAAAAATTTTTAATTATATTTTATAATTGATATTATATATTGAATTGTATGAAATATTAAATAAAAAAAACAATAGTTTAAGACAGTTATAGATAAAATTATAAGAAATTAAATTAATTTTGTAAAAAAAATTGTAATTTATATGTATAAAATAGGTTATGTGTATGTATGTATGTGTGTATGTATGTGTGTATGTATGTATGTATGTATGTATGTATGTATGTATGTATGTATGTATGTATATATGAGTAGATATTACTTATGAACTCCAAAATGGCTTGTTTCCAATTTTCATTAAATTTTCACAGAATAATCCCAATATGCTCGAATAAAATTCTTATAGAACCCAAAAAAAATATTGATTATCGAATATCTGAAGAACTATAACATCATGAATTTTCAAATTTGATACCAACAACATTCTCAAGGAACTGTTTTACTAGACAAAAACTAGGACAGATAGGACCAGGGGCAGAGGTGCCCCCATACAAAGCAAATATTGAATATCAAATAGCTAACAAATTATAACAGCGAGAGTTCACAAATTGATTATCGAGTATATCAAGAACTATAATATATGTAAGTTCTCAAATTTAGTCCCAGCTACTTTCATAAGGAACTGTTTTAACAGACAAAACGTTGGAAGTAGAAAACGTATGATAATAAATTTAGTAAATTTGCTTAGGACCAGCAACGTCCTAATTTTTTTTAGAGAAAAAGTATATATAAAAAATAGGTTATGAACTCCCAAAATGGCTGGTCTAATTTTTATGAAGTTTTCACAGAATTATCCCAATATGCCCGAAAGTAACATATAGGACCAGGGGCAAGTGTTTCCCCCATACAAAGCAAATAAAGAACTAAAACAGTGAGAGTTCTCAAATTTGATACCAATCACTTTTTTAACACACATCGTGATTTGTGAATCTTCTTTTGAGATCTAGGATCTAGGAGAAGAAAAATTTTTGCAGCAAAGCGCAACAAAACAGATGGCAGAAGGATACAATACAGATTTTTACCAAGATAATTTCTGAAAGTAGACTGTTAATTACACTCGTGTATTAAAACTAGTTGATACAAATAAAGTGATCTTTAAGTTATCGCAATTTCAATTCATTCAAATTTATTTTTATAAAAAAATTAAAATATATTTCAAAATCTTGCCATTATTTTTCAACTATTCAATTTAAATATGATAAATTATTTAAATTGAATAGAATGCTATGGACAAATTGGGATTCGTATTAAGTCACTAATCTAAAACTTCTAATATTCAAAATATTGAAATTAAAAGATTTTAAAGTTTCCCTTAAAGAATTTATTATGTCATTAGTAATAATATTTGTAATATTAGTAGCTAATCTAAAATTCTAAGTTTAAATTAGTATTACTAAAAAATATTACCAGAAAAAAAGAAATAACAACAAGTAAGCCGGCCAAGTTTGACCGAAGATGGAGATCGATGATAGTCAATTTCAATAGATTTCCATCTTGGATGGAAATTGATTTTAAAGACAAAAGTTTTACTGAGATATTTTAAGAAAAGTGAATGTTGCTTGAAAGGACGGACTTAGTTAAATCGTCTTTAAGTGTTATTGGCAGACGATTAGTAATAGTTTAAGGAGTTTTTTTGCTGTACATTACATCACAAAGCAACAGAGTAATTTTCATACAAAGACTGTGTCCTACAAACATCTTACTTGTGTCCGTTTATCCTTAATACCGTTATGTTATCCTAAAGAACAGTCAAGTGATTAGACTGCCATTCAACGTTCTGTAAGGCAGCTTCGTTGCAACGTTCCCAAGACTATTGTTTCTCCGTTCCCAAGTCACAATCGGCCAATGATTGTCAACCCAGCGTATCAAAGTCATGTTTCTTCCCCAAAAAAGAAGTAACAGTAACCTCTCCTTCTTGGATCGAGGATAACACTACATATTATAACTTTAATAAACTACCATACTGTTACAAACAACAACATCATCTCAAAACTAGTCCCATATCTAAAAGGAAAGAAATTAGTGGAACTTATATTATAAAGATTATCCCGTTGAAGATTATAGATTTCCAAAACGGGTTTCCTAAGTTCTCCATGTATTGGATAGTAACACAGTCATTGAGAAACTATCTCTTCCTCCAGTACGTTAATGGCGACGTCGACTGAAGTCATTTTAGATGAACCGATATTTACTTGTTGTTTTTAAATTAAATCAAAAACATATTAAAAGCGCTTTTAGACTTAATATTGGGAAACTTTTAAATTTTTACAATAATATTTTTATATAAATAATCTAGCAGATCTGGCAAACTTCGTATTGGCAAAATAAATTTCTTTAGAGCTTTTCTGGCCCTAAGCAAACATTAGTTTTGTATTATCATACGATTTAAATAGATTTTTACTAATTCTAAATTGCTTTGGAGGGGGGTACCATCTCCTCACGCTGTTATGGCTCTTTAGATATTCGTTCATCAATATTTCCTTTGTAAAGTGGTAATTAGTATCGAATTTGAAAATTCTCGCTGTTTGTTCTATCCGTCCTACATTTTGGCCAGTAAAACAGTTATTTGACGAAGTCGTTGGTATCAAATTTGAGCACTCATGCTGTTATAGTTCTTTTGCTTTGTATGGGGAATACTCCTCCCCTGGTCCTGCCGGAATTTTTATGGTCTATATTACTTTTAAGTATGTTGGGATTATTCTGTGAAAATTTCATCAAAACTGGTCCCAAACGTTTTAGAGTCTATATGTTACATACATATACATACATACATACATACATACATACATACATACATACATACATACATACATACATACACATACATACATTCTTTCATACACATATATACACATCCTATTTTATATATGTATGGATCTGCAATTCATTGCCTGAAAATGCTTTTTAAAAGCTTTTAAACTTAAAAAAACTATAAATATTTTAAGGTTCCAATATATCAAGTTTCAAAAAAAGACATATTTTAAGAAAAATATATATTTCAAACATTGAAAACTCTTTCGAAATTGTATATTAAAACTAATTTTAGGAAATAAAACTTAAAATAACTTTAAAGTGTTTTAATTTAAGCACAAAGTTCTTCAATTCTTCAATTTTCATAATTAAATCTATAAAAAAGCACTTCTGGATCTTCTTTCCAGAACAAGTCGAGTCACACTAGGCTAAAGATTTCAATCCAGCGACAGCTGTTTCGAACGTCAGTTTTTTTCTCAAAGAAAGAACTATGGAATACAGCTGTACTGTTACAACAACATCTGTATTATAATCTGAAATATGTAGTTTTCTCACAGCAGGTGCAACTTAAAACTTTAACCCAGCGAAGGCGCATATAAAATTTAGAAAATGGAAAACTGTTTTTCAAACTGAAATTGAAAAAAAATGTCAAAATGACTTCCTTATGGCAACCTAATTTTAATGAGATAAATTTCAAAATCATAAATAAATTTGAAATTAAAAATGTGAAAAATCATTAAGCGAAGAGCAGAGTTATCCAAAAAGAGAGGAATAAAAAGCAAATAATGTGAATGTGTTAGTGTTTTACGCTCAATTAATTGAAATATTTCAACTGTGAAATTGAGATAACTTTAGTTGCCAGTTGCCATCTATAATACAATTTTGGCAACTGACAATGCAACTGAAGTTTGGGGTTGCCATACGTAAATAATATTTAATTTTTTAAATTTATCTATAACTGCCTTAAATATTATTATTAAATTAATTTCTTATAAATAATTTGTTAAATATTTAAATTGTACATAGTTTTTAAATTATTTTTATTTATTTTTTAATGTATTTTTTTTTTTTTGAATTTTTTATATATAAAAATCAACATTTTCCAATTATTATAAATATTTATTAAATATTATAATTTATTTTTCTCAATGAATTTAATTGAGTTTTAAAATGGCTTGTTATATAGAATTTAATTTAAAAACAAACAAAAGCAACTTAAATTAAATTTTATTAAAAAATTATATATATTATTTTGCATAAAAAAATATAAAATTAAGTTAAAAAAATAACAAAAACAAGAAAATAGTATTATTAACTTAAATAAATGGAAAATTAAAAATAAAAAAAAAGAAGTTGAAAAACAAAAAAACACTACATTATACTATTTACATATTTGCATATATAAATATATATATTTATGATCTAACTATATATATATAAATAAATAAAAAACAATAATTATTTCAAAAAAATCAAGAAGAAATTTATGAAAAAAATCTACTTTAAAAAAGTAAAATTAAAAAAAATAAATAAATGTTTATTTCAAAATCCCCCCAAAAAGAAAAAATACTTAAAACAGATTTGAATATTTAATGAAAAGAAGAAGAAAGAAGAAGAATATAATATAATTGTGTAGTATTAGTAAAAAAACTGAACAGTAAGAAAATAACAACAAATAAAATAAAATTAAAAAAATAAAAAATAAATAAATAATAAATTAATTCGAATATTAACTATAGACCAGAGAACAAAACAAATTAAATGAAAATTGTATAATCAGTATAATTAATTAATTAATTAAATAATTAATTAAATAATTAACTAAATAAATAAATGAATAAATAAATAAATTGAGTAAAATATACACAAAACAAATAAAAATAAAACAAAATCTTTAAAGAAAAAAAACCACAATTTTGATTATATATTTTGACTTTATTCAACAATGGATGTTTAAAACCTAAAAAGAATGAAATTTTTACCTTAAAAAAATAATCTTAATTTATTTTAAACTAAAACCGAAATCAAAAAAAAAAAATTTGAAATTTGTTTTAAGCAAAATTTGTTGATTTTAGTTTGTTCTTTAATCTTCTAAAATGTTTGTTGGGCATGTTAAGGGATTTTTGGAAATTTTATAGATTTTTTTTTCAGGAATTTTGTTGGAAGCTTATTAAACCTAAAGCTGTTAATCTAGTGTATTCAAAAAAAACGATATTTTCAGAAAACCGGGTTTCGAGTTATTCGAAAAATGGGATTTTCAAAAAAAAAAAAAAAAAAAAAAACGTTTTCGTAAACGGTTTTTTCTAAAAACCGGTTTTTGAATTATTATTATTAATTTGTACAGAAAAAAATTATTATTTAATAAAAATTTAGAGTGAAAAATATATAGCGTGATTCCATTATAATCAAAATATGTATGATTTATTCTTATATCAAAAATATTTCATCAAATTAAACCTGGACTGTACAATGGATTTAAACAATTATATGTTTGTGGTTTCCCAGTTTTATTGAAATCCATTATTTTTCCATTTGCCGAAATTCTTTTCTTTGATTTCTGAATATGTCTAAATTGTAACTCTACGCCTCTTAACCTAGAAATGGATATTGCTGGTTGATGGATAAAAAACTTGCAGAATCACATTAATGGACATCTGAAACAGATGTACATGGCAAAATCGACTCGAAATATGATCTAAAAGAATCCATACAGTACTTTACTTGTGTAATACTCGGACACTCAATCATGGTGGAATATAAAAAAATTTAAGCTGATTATTTTAGTGAAAATCTCAAAAAGTACTTTTATTAAAAAACCGGTTAACCGACTGAAAAAACCCGGTATGAAAATAAACGGTTAACGGGTTTTCGATTTTGATTTTATTACTGTTAACTTAAATGAGTTTGAGCAAAGGATACAAATTTGAGAGTTTTTTTATTTTTGCCCAATATCTCTTCACTGACCTAAGCGCCGGGCAGTTTGGTGGATTTGCCTCTCTTGTTATAAATACCACATTATTGTTCTTGTACCACCAGACTTTTGTAAACAGTCATTGATATAAATTTCGATATTGGCTTCTTTTGCCGCACTTACATATTGCACTCCCTACCATGAACTTTATGAGAAATGTTGGCTGCTTTTGGGTCCTAAACTTTTTGACCTGAAACGTATCTTCTGGAAGTGAGTTCTGTCAGAACATACGTTTCGTCATCCATTATCAGCGAGAATATTTTTAATAGAAAACTTGATTTCAATTTGAGCTCTGTTTTAGATTTTCTGTTAGAAACTTCAACTTTAACTCTTCGTACCAAATAGTCCGAACACTCAACTAACTAGGCTGCCTGTCTACCGGATATGTTGGAAACTTTTTCTTTTGCTTTCTATTTATTTCGCTTTATAAACATCATGTGGACCATTCCTTCTATTTGAACCAGGATTTCTATCAACGACCAAATTCTCTCGGTACTGTTTAACAACATTGAAAACAATTTGATGGCAGACGTTTGAATGTTTGGCCAAATCTTTGTAGGACCAGTTTAAGTTTTGTTAAAAAAAATTATGTTTTAGTAGACACTTTTTTCTGGTCACTCCTTTTAACCATAGAGTGACCATAACATTAGACATAACAACTGATATGTTTCATAAAAGTGACTTGATCAGTCGTAAAGCAGCTCTGGATGAGTAAACACCTATCGCGTTATCGTCGTTATCGCTTAAAGACGGTCAGGCTATACTCTGTTTGCTCGCCTTCGAGAGTTTTGCGTCTCACTCTTGCTCATTGGTGAATGCTGGTTTTATACATTAACCATGTGCTTTTGATTTTTTAGTTGTGATTCGGGAGCCCCTCCTTCCTATATGAAAGAATAAGTGGCGTTTTGGAGTTGCCGCTATCTTTTGTTGGACAATACTCAACAACCCGTCAATTTTGTTGTTGTCTGCGGATTTCTCGTTCCTGGGATACATTTGTAATATGAGTGCTTAAAGCGCAGCCTTTCTAAAGTCAAATTTAGAGTTTATTCACAAAAGATCAAATAATATTTGCGTTAAAGGTTTTCACTCAAAAACGTTTGTGAAAAATTTCATTGGAATGAGTTTTTTTAGTTCAAAAAAGTCCTTAACAAAATTTTCAAAAAAATAAGTGTAATGATATTCTAAAACGATGTACCAAATTATGCGGTCCATTACTTCTCATAGGTCCTAAACAAGCTCCCTTCTAAATATTACTTTCTCGGACATAAATCTCACATATACTTTGGTATTGCAATATTAACTGCTTAAATTGAAATAAATATAAGCAAAAATCTATGTGTAAAATTATACGAGGGTCGACTCATAATTTCTTCTAGGTCCCATAAAACTCCTAAATTTCACATAAATGTTAGTTTCACCATAATGTACTGCACTCTTAAGAATAAATCAAAAAATAAAACTATACGAGGGTCGTTAATAGTTATATGGTAGAGGGTAGGGCTTTTATTTCTGTGCTTTATAGGCCAACCACTTATGGGGGACAGTTGTTCTTCTAATTCTACTTTTATTCTTTATTAAAAGATAACAGATATCAAAGTGTATTGAGTCTAGTAAAGTATAACGGAACTAGTAAGCGGTTCCACATTTTAATTATTTTTTATTTCATTATAATTTTACAACTTAAATAACGAATTTAATTTCTTAAAATTATTTATTTATAATTTTAAAAACGTTGTCGTGGCCCGTTGAAATCTGGTTGTACTGGTCTCTGTGGTGGTAAACTATATGGTCTGGGTCTTGCGCCAATTCCTTGGGGACCTCCAAATCGTTGAGGTTCAGCACTAACTATGGATGAGACCAAAGCAAATATGGCCAAAGCAATAACAATTAAATGTTTAAGAAATTCCATTTTGTTTTAAAATTGTACACTTTAAGAAATATTTAAAGCTTTTGAAATTTAAGAACTGATTGATGTGTGGTTTTATGTGATCCGCTATTTATATACTATTTCGAAGAAGAAAATTCTTATCAGTTGATAAAAAAGAAGCGTAATTTTTTTTTTATTAATAGAACTCTGTGATTCACTTTATATTTAAAGCATCATTTTGGTAGATCCCATTTGGACTGATATGGAGCAGGGGATTTTTATTTCAAATCAGTTTTTATGTTAAAAAATGACATAAATTCATTATGAAGAATGTATAGTCAGTCAAGCACGTCTATCTAATACCCTACACCACTTTGTAAGTTAAAAATAGTTATAAAAATTTCATGAACGACCCTCGTACAATTTGATTTTCTGATTTATTATAAAGTATGTGATACTTATTATGACATTGAGATTTATTTTAAATTTTATGCGTTTTTAAATTAATTTTTCTGGTTACTTATATGAGGGATACAATAAATTTTGAACCAAACCTCGTATAATTTCTCACATTGATTTTTGCTTATATTTATCTTAATTAGACCAATTATTATTGCAATACCAAAGTAAATGTCAGAATTTTTGCCCTGAAAAGAGATATTTAGAAGGGATTTTGAAATAATATACCGACCCTCGCATAGTTTGTCACATTGTTTTAAAATATTATAAAACTTATTTGTGCCAAATTTCGTTTTTTTTTCGTTTTTTATTTAGGACTTTTATAACCTTAAAATCCCATTCCAGCAAGAACATTTGTATAAGAGGTACCTGAAATATTGGTCCGAACATGGCCAATTTCAAAAGGCCTCATCCTTGGGCCAAAATAAAATCGACGCAGAAATAATTTTTGAGTCGAACTGTGGGGTAACACTATTTTTTCTGCATGTTACAAACATCAGCACAAACTAATAATACCCCAACAATCTTCGTTGGTGTAGGGTATAAAAATGAAAGCGATCCAGCCAAAGTCCCTAATGGTCATCAATAACATTTTAAGTGATCAATAGATTTAAGGTCTTAAATCGTTTGATTTTAACCTTTTTTCCAAACTTTAATAGAAATTCATTTGATTGGTGTTCGTTTTTCTGCCAAAGATCATGCGCAGATGTTATCACATATTTTATAGATCGAGTTTCAGGAGAATTTCGCATAATTCTAACGATTTAAGATGCATTAAGATCAAACAATTTTCAGGGGCGCTACTCAATCATAGTAAAAATTAAAAAAAAAACATGTTGATGTAAACCCAAAGCTTAACTGAGACCTTCAAATTTTAAAGGATTTGTATCAAACAATCGCGAAAAGAGAGTTGTCATCATCTTTAAATTTCAATATTCTTTTTATATCAAATATATCCTTTAAAGCTTTTAAGTCCTTTTAAAAGAAAAACGCAAAAAGTCTCCATAGTACCCGATATTTATGAGGCGTGTAATTACCAGTGTTAGAAGAAAGCTTTAAAAGACCTTACAAAAAAGCTTTAAAAGCTCTTAAAAAAGTTTTTAAAACTTTTGTAAGAACTTAATTATTACAGGTGTACCTTCCACAAATAGATGTATATTATTTGTGGAAGGTAAACTTTATGGCACCATTAAGCCGAAAAGTATGAAAATCAACAATATCAGCAATTTATGTAACGAATTGTAAAAAAGCTTTAAAAGTTATCAGAAAAACTCCATGATAATTTTCATTGATAGACAAAAGATTTTGTTTAAATCTCCGAAAGCTTCAAGTATTAAAACAGAAAGAGGAACCAATTAGGTCATGAACATATACTAGGAGTTTTCAATAAAAGCTTTAAAAGTTTTCATTGATAACTTTTCGTGATAGACAAAAGTTTCCGATTAAGTATTTGAGATCTAAGAGGACAATGCGAAAAATTGTCAGACAAAGCTTATATAAAGTTTTCAAAAATTCTCTCTCAAAATAACTAGTAAAAAGCTCACAAAGTTTTTATGATCTCAAAGAATTAAAACAGAGTAGAAAAATTTGAATACGCATGTCGAAGAAATTATCAACAATGGGATGCAAACGTCAAAAACGTAAAAAAGGACTTCAAATCGTTGTTGGTAAATACAGAGAGTATTATGTTAAATGAAAGCTTTAAAAGCTTATTAAGTTCTTGAGAGCATAAATAACCAAAATTAAAACGGATGTTAACTTCCATAAGCTCATTGGAAATGGATTGTTCGTGAATATTAGAAGTTTAGAGTTATATAAAAGCTTTCAAGCAAATATGAAAAAAAGTATTTGATGCTAATAAGACATATAGTATAATGAAAGCTTTAAATGCTCATAAACTTTTTGAAATCTGAAAATACAAAGTCTGAAAAAGTTAAAAGCTTATTTATTTTTTAAAGCTTAAAGGAATGTAAAAGAAAAAACTAAAAATGTTCTCTTGTGAACTTTCTAAAACTATAAAGTTTTTAAAAAATAAAAGCTTATTCATTTTTGAAAGCTTTAAGGAACAGATGGGAAAAAATTAAAGAAGTTCATTGAAAAATTATTAGTAAAAACTAAAAGTGTAATGAAAGCTTTTTTTAGAGCTTTATCTCCAAATCTTAAAAGAATTACAAAAAATGGTTAAACAAATTTAAAAAAAAAAAAAATCTGAAAAGTAATTTTAATAATAATTTTACATTGAAAGTTTTTAATAAAAAATTCGAATTTATGACATTGAAGAGACCTTTGAAAGAGGTAAACTAAAAAAAGTTAAAAAAGTGATAGAGTTCCTTAGCTTTTTCTTGGCAGCATAAGAAAATTTTTCAACATTATGGCTCATATTCGGGTAGCAGGTAAATGAGGAAATAGTACTTTATTTTGATACTGAAATTATCGATTAAAAATTACAATTTATGACTTTATAATTCCTTGAAAGTAGAGCTTTTAAAGACACTTAAAGTAAGTAAAATGATCTGTTACTTTAACTTTTATATTAGCGATAGAGTTCCAAAGTTTTTTAATGCTTTATACAATTTTTGGAATAAAAGCTCTTAAATAAATTGCTTAAGTTTTTTAAAATCTGAAAGATCATATAATACTAAAAAGTAACAAAGCTTTTTACAGTTTTAAAAAGCTTTTACAATTTTAAGGACCATAAAGAAGTGACAGACCAACCAAAGTTTTTCAAAGTTTTGAAAAGCTTTATTATAAAATTTTAAATAAACTTTCTTTCAAAGCTTTTAAAGCTTTATGATATTTGTTAACATGTTAAAAACTTTATTTTCAATCACAGTATTGCTGTCATTTTATGCTGGATAACATTTAAAAGCTCTTTTTATATAAATGTACATAATTAAGATTTATTTGGGGAAAAATACATAAAAATGCACTCGCTAATTCTACTTCTGCCGTCCTTAAACAAGATTTCATTAAATTAGTTAAAATCTTTAATGCAAATTAAAAGACAATAAAATATTAAATAAATTTAAATTTAAACAAAAATTTAGTCCAAAATCAAGAAAAAAATTAAAAAAAAAATATTTTTAAAATAAATTTACAAATTTTGCTTAGACAAATTTTACAAAACGCTTTTAAAGAAAATTTTATATTATTTATTTTATAAAAAATGTCAAATAATTTACAAATTTATCAAATTTTATTTTTAATTAATTTTTGTACAAAAAAAAACTTAAAACTTGAATGCGCTTTCAATGCAAAAAACCAGAAATTTATTTTAAAGAAAAAAGTTTAATTTTTCATATGAAAATTTAATTTATAACTAATTTAAATTAAGCTTTTATTCTATGTGTATAATAATTATGATGTTATTTTAGGTTATGTTTGATTTTTAAAAGTTTTAGTCAAAGCTTTTTTCTATAATAAATCGATTAAAAGTTAAGCTCGAAGGAAAAATTAAAATATTTGCAAAATAAAGCAGTTGTAAATAATTTAAAAAGCTTTTTTAAGTTTAAAAAGCTTTTTGTGTTTAGAGGAGCTTTTACATATTTTATATTTCCACCCACCCCCTTTATTTTAAAGCTTTTAGTTAAGCTTTTCTTGTTAATAATATATTTTGCTAGAGAGTATTTAAATTTCATTACAGGAAACTAACAAGAGCTTAAAGGTTTATAAAGCTTAAAGAAAGCTTTTTGTAATAATTAAGGAATTTTTTCATTTGTATTAAAATTAATACAAAATGTTAAGAATTCTTAGGAAAATTAGAAAACAAGAATAAGCAAGAATAAAGTAGTCGGCAACGTTGAATCTTAAATACCCTCCACCACTCACATTTAAGAAAAGGCCTAAAATGGTAGCTATAATCATATATGGAGCGAAGTTTGCAAAATTTTTCACGTATAGAAAATGTATTATGCTAAATTTCAATTTAAAATTATTATGAGCTTAAAACCATTTCCCGCAAATTGGACTTGTATGAGAGCTATAGCAAAATATGGACCGATAAGCCGGTAATAGTAACGTGTATATTACGCTCAGTTGGAAAATCATTGGCTCAAATTTCAGTAAAATTGATTTATATTTAAGAGTTTTAAAAGCTTAAAACCATATTCCGGAAAGGGGCCTCATAAAGGAGCTATACAAAATATGGACCATCATTGGAAAATTTGTAATATGATTTTTAATCTGTTACAAAAGAATTACGCAAATTTCATATGGTCCATATTTAGAAGTTTTATAAGTTCAAACCCCTATTCCGATAAGCTTGGTGAAATAATGGCTCCAGCACAATTTAATTATTTTGAAATTTTTTAATTTCAAAATGCGGCAAATTTCAACTTTATCTGTGGGGTGTATGAAATTTTTGGTTATTTTACCCTAAAACCTTTTCTCTCTTTATCCTGGTTCAATGATCTTTTTCACGATAATGAATGTAGCGGTGCTTAATGGATAAATGTTGTCCACATATAATTAGTTTCAATTTGAAACTTAAGAAAAGTTTTTATTTTGAATTTTAAGGATGTCTGAGTTATGGGTCCATAATTTTTTTTCATATTAAACCAATATTGCCGTTCTGAAGACATAAACATTAAGGAAAATTTTCCTTAGAATCGGTTCATTATTGTGAACGTGAGAATTTTAAGAAAACATTTTTTACTGAATTTTGAGGTTGTCTCAGATATCGGTCTATAAATTTTTTCTACTGAACCGATATTGCTGGTTTTTTAATAGCAAACCTAAGAGGTCTATATATAATAAACACTGAGGAAAAAATTCGTTTTCGTTTTTGTGAACATGAGAATTTTTAGAAAAGTTTTTATTCTGAATTTTTAGATTGTCTCAGATATCGGTCAATAAATTTTCATACTGAACCGATATTTTTAACACCAAACTAAAAAGAACTATAACATACAACAAGGTCAAATTTCGTCTACGAAACGTGAGAAAGTTTCCAATAGACAGACATAACTAAATCGGGGTCTTAGATGATGGTTTCTTGGTTGGTTCCTTGTCACCACTTGTAGTGGTGGAGGGTAGAAAACAGGAAATGAAAATATTTACAAAAGAAATCTTTAGGAAAAATAGGAAAATATCTTAAATAAAGAGAAAAGTTTTCTTAAATTAAAGCTTATTTTATAAAATAATACAATTATAAAGAGAAATTTTGTTTAAAATTTTTATTTTGAATAAAATTTATTTAAATTAAGAAAAAAATTATTAAAAAAATTAATAATTTAACACTTTTTTAACAAATTTATTTCCGGCGGATTTAAAGAAAAAAGAGGAAAATTGGAACTAAAATTTATAAAATTTAATTTTAATTATTTTTTTTTTCAAAATCTAAGTAAAATATTTTAAACACAAATTGAAAATTATGAAAAAAGCGATTTTTTAAAAAATTAACAAAAATGCGTAAATGAAAAGTCTTGTTTAATTTAAATTAAAATAAAAATAAAATTTATATAAAAATAAATAATTTGCATATAAATATTTATAGAATATATTATAATTTAATTATTATTTAATAAAAAAATATTAATTAAAATATTAAATTAAATTTAAAAACTAAAAAATCATTATTATGTGTATTTGTCATCTTCTATTAACTGAAAAAAAGAAAATTTAAACTTAAATTAAAAAAATAATAATGAAAATTAATTATAAATGTACTTAAAAATTAATAAAATTATAAAAATAATTAATTTAAATTTAAGACAAAAAAAAACAGATTTAAAATTAATAAATTCAAATCCCAACTGATGGACTTGTATTCACCACGATAAAATCAACAAAATTTTGAATTTCTTGAAAACAACTGAAATTAATTGAAAAAAGAAAATACAGTGGGCCCTCACACTATTTCAGTAAAAAAGAAATTTCCCCAAAACAAAAAATAAAAAAAATAAATAATTTAAATATTAAAAAATTATATATAAATAAATAAATAAATAAATAAATAAATAAATAAATAAATAAATAAATAAATAAATGAAAAACAATAAATTTAATGAAAAAGAAATGAAAGTAAATATTTGAAAAAAGAGAGAATGAATAGATAACAAGAGAAATTAATTAAAGAAAAAAGGCTTTAAATAAAAATTGTAAAACAAACAAAAACAAAAAGCGAAAAAATTGTTTTGATTTATCGAGACATTAAGTCCGTAAGTAACAGGCTTCTCACATAAAGTACATTTTTTCTTCATTAAATCAATTCGATGCGTCCAAATCGACTTTCACATTCATAAAATTCAATTCATAAAAATTTGCCTCGAACTTTAAATTTAATGGAATAAATTTTTTAGTGTATAACTTGGTAAGTGTATGTTATAATCATCTATGAGGATCCCGTTATTCCGTTATATTTGTTCTAAAACATAACTGGGTTGACGAATAGGAATGGTATTATTCAGGTTTATGAGAGTTGTCGGTGGTTTTTTTGCCGTTGTTGCCATTTACCTGTTATTGGCATTGTTTTGACATATTTTGTTGTATTTTGACATATTGGCATCCCCGCAAAAGCCGAATCTTCGTACCAGAATGACCTGAAATTCTTCGGCAAAAGGTTGTCACCTCAGCAACGGAAGATAGGAGTACATTATTGATATCGGAGCAGCACATTTCGGTTGTACTGCTCCGCATATTACTGGTCCGCGCCGGAATTGAAAATAATCCATGGTTCTGCTCAGTGTACCAGAACCGCTTGCACCACATGTTAATACAATTAAGGTGCAACTCTTGTTTGGGCCGGTGTCACCTTAGGACTTGTTTTGGACTGAGTCATCATTGGGAATGGTCGGATAACATTGTTGCACCATGCTGCCAACAGCAATGATGCACCATCATCATCATCTTACGCAACTCTACCATCCTCCCCAATACAGTCACCACAACTCCAGCAGCAACAACAACAACAGCAGCCACCTCATCAGTCGCCGCTCACACTGGTGTTTGCAATCAGAACAACTGAGGTGATATCAATATTAGAGATTAACTGTAATGGTCTCCAGGTTAAAGTAACTGAAATAACCCGATTCATGAGACAACACAACATCAACAACAGACCGCAACAGGAGTAACAGTGGAGGTATCGCCTTCATTATATATAATACAGTGCAGTATAGACCTCTATCTCTCGATTTGACAACCAGAGATCAATACCTTGAAATTCGAGGCATTGCTGTCAGATCGGGAGATGTGGATCTCGTGCTATATAATGTCTATGTTCCGCCAGTAGCCAGCTGTCCAACGGGCTACCGTCCCGATATTAGGTCTATATTGGATGGCAACATCCGATTAGTCCTCTGGGACTTTAACGTGTACCATCAGCTTTGGTACTCGAGGCTTGGGGACGAACAAAGAGGTGCGCTGTTAGTGGAACAAATAGACGAATCCACCTTCTGCACATTGAATGACGATGGCTCCACATGGATATAGATATAACCTTAGCGAGTGCTTATCTGATTAATCTGTTATTGGAGATGAATTTCTAGTGGTCATTTCAACAGAACCAGAACCCCTCCCCCGTGCTCCTTTCAGATTATTTTACAAAGCTTTTAGAGGCATTATTCCACACAAAACCAATTGCTGCCAAATCGCTATTGCGTCAATATGTTTTCGCATGTAACTTTTATGCAAATTCACAATAAAATAATCAATTAACATTTTCATTAATAAATCAAAAAATTTCAATAACAATTATTATTGAACTAATTATGAGAAATAAATAAAACAATTAAAAATAGTAATTCAAACAGTCATGAAAATTAATTAAAATAATTATGAAAATTAATTGAAATAATTAATAAAATTATTATTAATTTAATTAATAATATCATTTTGGTGATGGGAGCAAAATCAAACAAACAATTAATTAACATAAGCAATTTCTTAATTGAACTTGATTTTTATTTACAATTTTGCAAAATATTGAGTTGTTTTTGAGTTCATTTTGAGGAATGCAGATCTCTTTTTGGTCAGGTGAGTTATAGGTGACCCGCAAAATTTAGATGTTCCTCATCAAAAGAGGTTCGCAATGGCACATATTGCCAACTTATATGTTTAGTCAAATTAAAATAAATATAAGTCAACAGCGATGTGCGAAATTTTACAAAGGTCGGTCCATAGGTTCTTCTTATTGCCATCTAGAAAAATCCCTTATCATAATAATAAATTGCACACACATGCATAAATAAGAAAAGCAAATTATACGAGGGCCGTACACAAAATTTTCATAGCAATCAAAATAAAACCAACAATGTAGTGTAGGATATTATATAGTCGCGCTTGATCGGCTATAAAATTTTTACTTGTATTGTTTTGGAAACTTTTCATCAACAGGATTTGGATGAAATTTGCCATTAATAGTAGATAATAGATTATAACTTATAATTAAAATCAACATTGAAAATAGTTGATTTAAATATAATATTGAACATATTAGAATCCTTCGATATTAATTTATAAGATTATAAAATGATAATTTTAATACCCTACAACATCGAATGTGGTTGGGTTATCATATGTTTGTGATGATGTTTGTAACATGCAGAAATCATACCTTTTAACTCAGAATCACTTTCAGCGTCGATTTAATGATGTACGTCCATCTTCTAAATTGTTCTTCAGAATATGAGGTAGTGAATAGTTCTTTAGGTATTCGATAATTAAATTGGCTATGTGTGGGGTACCAATACCAATACCCCCTTATCCTAACCGTCCTAAGACATTGCCCAGAAAAAATGTTCCTTTAGAAAATCAATTATATGAAATCTTAATATTCTCCTCAATAGTTCTTTAGATATTCGAAAATTGATATTTCAGATCCTATCTGTCCTACATTTTGTCCATTAAAATAGTGCTTTGACAAAGTGATTGGGAACAAATTTTAATACTCTCGCGATTGTAGTTTGTTAGATAATGTTGAATTATAATTGGTTATGTATGGGGGTACCTTCCCCATTGATTCTATTCGTCATACTTTTTGTCCAGTAAAACAGTTCCTTTTGAAAGAGTTTGGGAGCAAATTTAAAACTCTAGCTATAATAGCTCTTTAAATAGTTAATGTTAACTTTGTATGGGGGCACTTCTCCCCCTGGTCCTACCGAAACTTTTTTATAGCCTATATTACTTTCGGATATATGAAGATTATTTTGTAAAATTTTCATCAAAATCGGTCTAGAAATTGATTGCTGTCTATAAGTTCCGAACAAACAAATCAACAAAAAACTTAGATTTAATATTTATATTAAATTTAATTTAAAATTATTATACTTAACTAGCTTTTACCCGGTACGCTTTGCTGCACAAACATTCTTCTCAAGCCAAGATCTCGATGAAAAATTTCACAACTCACAACATGTATTAAAAAAAAATTATCCAATGAATATTTTGTCATATGCCCCTGGCTCTGGCCCTGTCCATGCCCCTTCCAAAATTTTATTTAATAGTTGCATTGCATGGGAGCTACCTCTTTCCTTGGAAACAAATGGTAGAACTTTCGCTTTTATAGTTGTGATCATTATTTCCTTTGTGTAGTAGGTATTCCTCGACTGGTCCTATAGGTTTTATATTTTGTTCGCTAAAAAAGTTCCTTGAGAAAGTGATTGGGAACAAGTTTTAGAACTTTATACAAATACACTCGATTATTAATATTTTCCTTTTGAGGGAGTACCCTTCCCCTTGATTATACCTGACCTATATTTTGATCAGTAAAACTAATCCTTGGGAATTGTTTGAGGTCGAATGGGAGAACTTTTGCTAATATAGTTCTTTTAATATTCCATAATCAACGATTTCTTTGTATGAAGGACACCTCTACCCACAATTCCATCCAATCTTCATTCTGTCCAGCAAAATATAACTTGAAAAATTAATTGGGACCAAATTTGAAAACTCTCGTTTTAGTGGTTCTTTAGACATTCGATTATCAGCATTTTCTTTGTATGGAGGCTACTTCTCCCCATGATTCTATCCGCACCACAATTTGTCTTGTAAAAAAGTTCCTTGAAAAAGTTATAGGAACCAAATTGGAAATTGTCGATGAACAGACAAACAAACACAATTTCATTTATACTCTATAGATAATTAATAATTTAAAAAATTTGCTAACATGAACAATTTAACCTGAAGTATTTTATTTTGTAAAAATAATACCCAACTTTGTTGATGATCATATATTTGCTTCTACATTAATATGGGCAACACTTTTTTTATTAATATTTAGTCTGCTAATCTGTATCGCCATCTGGTAACATAGTTTAGTTCTCGTCGCGCCATTTCCTCGTCCGGTTGATTATTTTCCTTAAAATTTTTCTTTCAATAATTTTCTGTTAATAAATCTATTAATAATTGTAATTCTAATGCAAAATCGTTAAATAAGTATTATATTTTTATAATTTCGTAAAAAATCTTAAAAGTGTAAAAAGGAAAGTGTATGAAAAGTTGTAATAAGAAAATGATCAAGAAGTGTTTTAAATTCTTGATTATTGTGTGATGAAAAGTGTTTTATAGTGTTTTTAAAGAAAATTTAAATAAAATAAGTGTTTGTGCTTTAGAGAAAGTTATTTAAATGTTGGAAATTAAAATTATTTCATTTAAAGTAAAAAATAAAAAATTTAATGTCAAAAAGGAAAAAGAAAAAACAAATAGTTGTAAGTTCAAAGCTGAGTAATAAATGACGGCGATAAGCCGCAAATGTTTATATGTGAAGGCGTATAAGTGTTAAAAATTAGTGTTTGTTATTGCAGCAATTTAATATAATTTAAAAATAAAATAATATGAAACTTCTAAAAGTTATAAAATTAATAAAATGATAAGTTTTTTTTTATATTTTAAGACAAAATATTAAATGGTTATTTTGGAAAATATTAAATTATTTAGGCAGAATGACGGAAGTTAACAATTTTGATTTATATTTTTAAATTTAATAGGGAATTTTGTTATTATTAACAAAATTATATAATGCCTGATTTAAAATACCTTCATTGTTATCTGGTAGCATAAGGCCTTGCACTAAAAAATGAATCATGACAACTTCTTATATTCCAAGTGTAGCGTATATCAATTAGAGCCCTTTGCCTTATAGACCTTTGGCACAGGCTTATTCTGATTTGCTTTACATGCACTTTCTTTACGATGTCTAAAGAAAATAATAGAAAAATTTATGAATTGAGAGGAAAAACCATTAAACTATGAGATATTTCCAAGGATTAAAGAGAACCTTGTTTGATTTTCAAAAAAAAAAAAAAAAAAATGCAATCAGGTTCTATAAAAAGTTGGCCAAGCATTCAATGGTCTGCCGTCAAACTGTCTCCAATGTTATTAAATAATACAGAGAGAACTTGTACGTTGATAAAAAGTCTGGTTCAGTTAGAAGAAAAGGTAGATGTTATGTTTTTAAAGCCAAAAAATTGAAAGCATTTTCAAAAGATCTTCCAACACATCAAGTAGAAAAGCACACCGGTAAGTTCAGTGCTCGGACTATTTGGTACGAAGAGTTAAAGCTTACGAAGGTTTAAAAAGATCTAAAGGTCTAAAGGTTCCTGACAGGTATGGAAATTGAAGTCAAGTAAAAAAATATTTTTGCTGCATAGTGGATGACGAATCGTTTGTTTTGGCGGATTTTTTGAATTTCGGATTAAAATTTTAAAATAGTTATAGGTGTGGCAAACAATATGCAGTTGCGGCAAAAAAGCCAGACTTGGTATCCTGTTATTAAGGAAAATAATACCTTGAGTAGTACAAGAACAATTTGTATCAAGAGAGGCAAATCCTTCAAACAGACGGGTGATAAGGCCTGCGGAGATATGTTGGCCTTTTGTTAAAAGAATATTACAGAGCACAAAAAGGTACCCAAAAGTGTGGTACCTTTTTGTGATGCATTTCCTGTTCGAGTAAGGATACAGGAAGCACAATAAAAACATTAATGGAAGAGTTTCCGAAATAGGTTGATTAAAACCTAGTAGTTTCGTTTTTATAATAGAAGTATGTTAGGAAATTTTCAATCTCACTCTTTAATAGTTTTTGTATAATTCGATAAATAGCTGTAACTAATGATTGACTCTTTTGGCGCAACTGCATGTAGCTTGCCATACCAAGAACTCTTTGGAATATTTTGACTGCTTTTGTCCCATAAACTTTTCTTTAACATTTCCTGAACATCATCAACATACAATTTTTGACCAGGAAACTGAGAAAAAGCTGCAAGAACATAGATATCGTTATCCATTTTTTAACTGGCCTTCAATTACCGTGCTCTGTTTTTGATTTCCAAACTTTTAGCAGTATTCCTGTAAGAAACTTTTTGAGTCTTGTGTTTAAATGTTAACGCTAACTACATTAGCTTTAATTTTTGGCAGCAATTAGTCCGAACACTCAGCTAATTGGGCTGTTTTCCTACCGAAAGTGTTGGGATCTTATTTGAAAATTGAAATTATGTTTGAATTGAATAAATTTCCTATACTGTAATGAGTATAAGTGTGTCAAGGTCATACAAATTTATTTCATTTTCATTCATGTTATTAATAACTGGCGTTAAATAATTTACTCTTTTATTTTAAATACTAAATTCTGAAACACTTTAAATGTTTTATTAATTTTTAAATTAACGTTTTAAATTTCTTTTAGTTCTAAATGTTTTTAAGTAAATTTAGCGTATTACATGTTTTTTTTCTTATTTTTTACTGCCTGCTATGTTATTAACACGATCCTCTACCTTGGCCACTTCTTTATTAATGGTTTCGAGATTTTGTGCAAATGTTTCTTGTACCGAATGTAAAAGTTCTTTATTGTTAACCAATGAAGTGGTGATGGTGGTTTGTTTTTCCTCAATCTCAGCAATAATCTTTGCGAAATTCATAGCTAAAAGCAGAAATAAAATTAGTAAAATTGTCTCTATATTTTATAAATATAAACATCTTTCTAACCATATTTATGTAAAGCTTCCAAAGCCTGCATTCTTTCAATGATATCCGGTAAGAGATCAGCCATTGGTTCAGTTTTCTTGGCTATATCATATAAATCAATAACCTTTTGATCACGTTTTGCTTCATCTGCAGAACCACTGGATTTTTCAGCTATAGCATCCATTTTTGTAGCCAAAGAACCTAAACGTTCTTCAATGGCATCGATTTTTTCCGATTGTAAAAGTGCTGCTTTAGTGCTTAGCTGACGTACGGCATCAATGACGGTAGTGCTTTGTGTCAAAGAAGTTAAACGACTTAATTTTTCAGGTTGAGCACCGACAGCCTGTTCCAATTGATGCAGACGATGTTCCAATTTGGCTATTCGAGCAGAGGCAGCCAAATCAGTGCCTGGTGTGGGTATGGCTGTTAAAACGCCAGATTTCTTATATTCTTCAACCTGATTAATAAGAGCCTTGACCTCTTTGTCAGTTTTAGTGGGAGCCTGCTCCTTGCCTAATACTTGTTCCAAACGTAAAGAATCCAATACCTTTTTAGCAGTAGCAATAACGGTGGCCACAGCATCATAAGATTCTTTTTCTTCCTGTACCAATTTACGATCATTTTGCAAAGAAGAAACTTCTTCCAATAATTCATTCATTTCGCATTGCAAACGACGACACTTTTGTACTGGGGTCTCACGCTCTCCCATAGCCACCAATTCGAATTCCCCAGAGCTAGCATCATAGCCACGACACATACGTCTGCCAATGCGATCGGAAAAATCAACATTTCCCTCTAGAGTGGCACCACGAAATCGTTGATATGAGTCTTTAGTTGAAATATGTAAACGTTCAATGGCCTCATTTTCTGGTTCTTCTTCATAATAATCAGAAGTTCTCCTGCCTCTGATTATCGGGAGTTTCATAAACATCAGGTTGGTCATAAGCCTGTAAAAGGGAGAAAATAATGTACGCATATACAGGTGAAAAGAATAAGAATTTAAGGCTGGTCTTAATTTGTAGAATGACTAATGTGTGTTTGTTGTTGTTGTATTTTCTTTCAATACAATTTTCGTTGTCTATAATCTATAACTTACAATTCCTGGTAGATTTTCGAATTTTGGATCGGCCATTATGAGGGGCACTTTTATATTTTGATAATACACGATTTTCAAAAATACTGTTCAGATTTTTGTCAAAATAATTGCGTTCAACAAAATTGCAGCCGCAATTTAAAGTGAAAAAAATATTTTGTTTATTTGACGTTTGCGAAAAAAGTTGTAAAGCAACAAAAATAACAACAATAATATGATGTCACTTTGAACAGGGTGGTTAATAAATGTTGATTAATTATTGCTAAACTATCAAACACTAGATGGCGCTAAATAATAAAGTAACCAGATGATTTGTAATAAAAAATAGTAAGAATGATATATTCCACTTCGTCGAATCTTTAATACCCTCCACTATATACGCATGTGAAGTGAATACAATATGTTTCATACACTCATCACATTCAAAAAGCATGAAAACATTTTTATTATAAATTTTTTCTACTAAACCGGTTCTTAGACATGTTTTGAATGTTGGTGAGGTGCATATGGGTAAGTGTTATGAAATTTATTCGCTTAACTTAGATGTTACCTCATTTATCTGTCAAATTCTTGATTATACTGAGTCCATTCGCTGGTTTTAAATAGGAAACTTTTCAGGACAATAACAAATAATTCAGACAACGGTTATAGCAAAATTAAAGCAGATTTTGTATTGAATTGTGAATACTTTTACTTTACATAGTTTTAGATGATTCTGTTATTATCATATCCTCTATCAGGTGGTTAGCGATACCAATTTAATTATCGTTTTGGTATGAAATTAATTATTGTTATCGATCAAAATTTGCTTCAGAATTAGGCATGAGATTCTTTCCTTAGAAACCATTTCAGAGGAATATTTGTATGAATACCAATCGAAATAAATTAATGATCATTAGGAGTTCCGTAGAATTCTCCATTCACAATGTGTAAAATTTCTGGCAACTATCTAAGTCAGCCTGACGGTCGCGTAAATTATAATCAAAACGTGACCAAAACTTGAACTGTAATCTGAAATAGAACCTGATCTTCTCCCCGTTCTCATATATTTTAATTGACACGTTTACATCCACAATGAACTTTAGCCTGAGTATTTCTTTTAAGTCCTAAAAAGTTTCCTATTTAAAGCCAACAAAATCGGTTCACTATATTAAAAGATATAGACCCATATCTGAGACAACCTCTAAATTCATGCGAAGAACTTCTGTAAAATTTTCAATTATAAATCGTCAAATTATAATAAAATTGCAATAATATTAAGTCATATGTTCTTCACTGCCATTCCAAAAACGATCAAAATCGGTTCAGTAGAAAAAGAGTATATAGCAAAATATATAACTGATTTTATTACACATTAAGAGTTCCTGTATTATATTTAAAAAAAAGTTATATTTTATATACGTTTGTAAGTGTATATGTGAACAGGGTATATTAACTTTAAAGAAATAATTTCAGAACCAATAATGTATATATATCTTGGATCAAATTAAAATTTGAGTTGATTTAGCTATATTCGTCTGTCTGTTGTTGGCCCTCTTACATCCGAAATAATTGACGGAACTAAATGAAATTTGGCCTGAGTATTTATTATAGTCCTGAGAAGTTTCCTATTCTAAACCAGAAAAATGGGTTCAGTATGTTAAGAGATATAGACTGATATCTGAGACAACCTCTAAATTAAATCGAAGAACTTTTGTAAAATTATCAATTACAAATACAAATAATAATAATAAAATTAAAATAATATCAAAATAATGGTGTACCTCGTTTCTATTCCCAAATTATCAAAATCGGTTCAGTAGAAAAAGAGTTATAGCAAGAAAAAAAATAACGAATTTATAAACTCAAATGAAATACATAAGAAATACTTTCATATATTGTATGTCTTTGTAAGTGTATATGGGATTTGTATGTGCGTATAATGTATATGTACGAAACTAAATTTATTTATTTCTAAGGCACATATAGTGGAGGATATTGAAGATTCGGCATAGACATCGACAATAGCATCTTATTGTGCCTTAATTTATTCACAATTAATTATATTTTTTTTGATTTTTCATTCAAATTTCCTAAACTTTTATGTTGATTTATATGCAGCACTTTATTATGTGATTCTATGAATGTAGATGTTTGTGTGTTCATGGTTGGAAAAAACTTTTCAAAACTCAACAAGTAAATTCGTAATTCAGTTGAAAAGGAATTTTAACATAATTCTTTGAGAGAACTTGCGCTCTTAACGCTCTTAAGTT